>VXAX01007261.1:16695-28122 GCA_013399835.1 Leptocoma aspasia
AAAAAAAAAAAAAAAAAAAAGGAGCAGCTGCACTTGGGAGAAAACAAGAGAGGGGCTACAAATTTCTATTTTCAGTTGTGTTCCTGACTTGTATGAGAGCAGCCAAGAGACATAAGCAGGAATTGGAGCCTGTAAAATGAGCTGGAAACACCTGTTCACAGAGGTATAATATGTTTTTGTGACCCACTTTTGAGAGACTTTGAACCAGAGGCCCAGCGAGGTCAATTCAAGCCACTGAGACATAAAAACCACAAAGTTTTCAATTTGTGTATTAAGAAAAAAAAACCTCTCAATTGAAAGGTGTTTGCCACTGGAATTGTATTTAGCTTTGCTGTCAATTGGAGGTGCTGGGAAACTCAGCAACAAACCATTCCAGTAAAAATATCTCTTTTCTATAATAGGTTTGAGGTTACAGCCTCTCCTGTTATTCACCCACAGCACCTTCCCTCCCTGTCAGCTCTTGCCTTAATAAGATGGACACCACCCTGCCAAAAAAGCTTTTAAAAGCTGCATTTGAGACAACTCCTTCCAATTTGCAGCTGGAAATGCTTTTTTGGCTCTTCTGCCGTGGCATCTGAGGCTGTCTGGAGTTCAGCTCTCTCAATTGAATGTTTACATGGACACTTCAGAATTCACAAACTCCAACTCAGACACCTTAAAAGCCTGGAGTGCTCCAATCCATCCCAAGAGATTCCCTAAATTTCCTTGGAGTATTTTTCTACTCATCACATGCAGTGCTGCAGCCTGACCCAGTGTGCAGCTACTGCCTGCAGCTGTGATACAACACAAAAAGGCAAATAAGTTGTCTTTTTTTTTTTTTAAAAGAAAGTTTAAAAATAAAACTATTAACAAAATGTATTTCTCAAAGCCTGAGAATATACTCTATCACCCTAATATGATAATTAATTAGAATTATAGATGTAAACAGCATGTATTTGCCTCTGAAAGTTGAAGAAAAATAGTTATTGAAGTGGTAACCAGTTCCTACTAGGAGTTTCTCCTAAAAGCAGGAAAAATGTGTTTTTTAAAAATAATTGACTATTTTGCCATCATTCTCTTTGAAGATGTGGTTACCTTGAGCAGAATTATCTCCAATTCTTGTCTGTCTCTAATTCCAGTTATAAATGGAGTCTGAGGAGAATGTTCCTGATCTCATCACAGTATTTAGCTTTTTATTCTGCTTTTATTTACAGCAATGATATCCACAAAAAAAAAAAAAAAAAAAAAAGAAAAAAACAGGGAAAAAAACCCCAACCTCCCACAACTAAACATTGGTAGTAAATACCATTCTGCCTTAATGCAAAATAAAAATAATGTGAATATATCAGGGTGCATAACAGCTAAAAAAGAATTCAGGTTGATGATTTAAATGTTTGTCAATTTAAACTGTCACAGAAAGTGCTTATTTAAAGCACTGATTGAAATAAATCTATCCCGGAGGCAGGAGATTACTCCTGCCCTCAAAGTTAAAAATAATATCCCCATTAACCTCAGCAACAATTTCCTAATTGCCAAGGACTACAAATCTTTCATGCAAAGCTCATCCACTGAGAATTCCATCATTACTTCACTCCCCAGATCCCTCCTGGGATTGCAGTCCTAAGGCTTTTAAAAAAGTCAAACTTCAGGGGTGGTTTTTATATGACAGCATCAAACATTTGGAAAAATGAGGGAAAAATCCCAAATTGTCAGTAACTGAAGCAGCACCTGACATTAATATTTATGGGGGGCTGCCTGGGGCTCTCCTTTGCTGCGTGATGCCAACTGGCACTGGCACCATGGAGCAGGCAGCTGCTCCCACACTTTGTTCCCTCTGTCCTGAGCGACAGCCGCTGGAATTTGTGTCAGCAAAGCAGGGATGTGGGCAGAAACAAAGAGGGCAAAGTTTAGTGCCCAAAACACCCGGAGTTACAACACTGGAATTGCTTTTTTGAGAGGCACAAAGGAGCGCTGCCAAAACATGGGGCTTGCTGCTTCCTCCAGGCTGCACCGAGGGAGAACCAGGATCAGCCTGACCCAGGAATCATCTCACAAATCCAGCTCTGAGGGAAAACCAGGATCATCCTGACCCAGGAATCACCTCACACACAAATCCAGCACCAAGGGAAAACCAGGATCCATCCTGACCCAGGAATCACACAGATCCAGCACTGAGGGAAAACCAGGATCATCCTGAGCATGAGAATCATCTCACACACAGATCCAGCACTGAGGGAAAACCAGGATCCATCCTGACACAGGAATCACCTCACACACAGATCCAGCACTGAGGGAAAACCAGGATCATCCTGACACAGGAATCACACAGATCCAGCACCAAGGGAAAACCAGGATCATCCTGAGCATGGGAATCACACAGACCCAGCTCTGAGGGAAAACCAGGATCATCCTGAGCATGGGAATCACCAGGATCATCCTGACTATCGGAATCACCTCACACACAAATCAAGTACCAAGGGAAACCCAGGATCATCCTGAGCATGAGAATCATCTCACACACAAATCCAGGATCCATCCTGACCCAGGAATCACCTCACACACAAATCCAGGATCATTCTGGCCCAGGAATCACCTCACACACAAATCCAGGATCCATCTTGACCCAGGAATCACCTCACACACAAATCCAGGATCCATCCTGACCCAGGAATCACCTCACACACAAATCCAGGATCCATCCTGACCCAGGAATCACCTCACACACAAATCCAGCCCCTCAGGCATTGGATGGATTCCTCCAGTTTGGCATCTCCCACCAAAGTGCACATCCCTGAGTTAACTCCACTTTGGGGAAATGGGATTGCCTCCTTCCCAGGGCTGCTGCTTCTCTCCTCCTGGGAGCTGGAGACTGGGTTTTCCTACTTCTCCTGGTCTAATTCTCCTTTTCTTCCAGACCAACAAAGAGCCAAACTTCAGATGTGATTTCCCTTCTTTCCACCAAACGTCAGCCAGGATTTCCCTTTCCTTTCACACCAATAAAGGGCTGAACTTCAGCTGTGGTTCCCCTTTTCTCCCACAACAATAAGCAGACAAATTTCAGATAATTAGGAATAAATATCCAATGAAAAACCTGTTTTGTTTGGTGGGATTATCCAGACTGTTGCCCAACTTCCCTGGTTCCCAGCAGAAATAAAACCACAGGAACCACATCACATATACGCCACGTTAAAAAAAAAACCCAACATGAAAAGCACCTTCTACATCCTACATAATGTCCTAGACATCTCCAAAAACAACTTGAGTAATAAAAAAAAGCTACAAAAATCAGAAAAAAATCCATTCACACTGCTAAGAAGGAAAGCAGATGAAAGCCCAGGGGTATAAACATCAAGAACACTAAGGAGACAAGCATGTTTCCTTCTCCCCTTCCTCCTACTCCCACACTTCATTCCTGAAGCACACAGCTTTGGACAGAGATTTTATTTCATGCCAACCACAATCAGATATTTCAACACCTCAGTGTTTGTCTGGAGGGAGCACACATTCCAGGGAAAATGCAGTCCATGCACAGATTACCTGGAAATAAATCACATTCCCATTTAAAATGAAGTTTAAAGAAGTGGCACAGCACAGAGCTGTATTATGGGCCACGTACTTTCCCTCAGAAGAAATGTTTCACACCCTCCAGCAGTTTTCTATCGGGAAGAGAATGAAAAATAAAGAGATTTATTACATTAAAAAGCATATTGATTGAAAGCAGTGCTGTATAACAGCTTCAGCTATTATAACAGAACTTAATAAAATCAAATGTTTACCCCTGAAGGAGATTTGGAGTAAAGAAAAAATAAAAAAGGCTTTATCAACACTTATGACAATGAGCAAATTTGCAAGGGATAACGTTTTGGTGCTGAAAGTAAATGCAAATAAGTGCTCATTTCTCCGGGGGAGCTTTGAGGTTTGCCCACATGAGGAGCCGTGGCTAATTGCGATGTGGCTCAGCAGTGAGAACACGTCCTTTGATTGTGTGGCTGGAGATGTCAGCTGCTCCCACAGCTGGGGAGCAGACAAGGTCGCAGATGATGAGAGCAGGCCATGTTCCAGCACCACAGCCAGGCTGTAGGAGCAGCAGGACAGTCCTTTGTGCTGCCACGCTGCTCCCGGGGCTTGCTTGGAGCCCTGACCCAAACAGTGATGCTCCTTCCTCCCTGCCCTTGTCCACTCTGCTCATCCCTCCTTCCCTCTGTCCACTCTGCTCATCCCTCCTTCCTTCCCTTTGTCCACTCTGCTCATCCCTCCTTCCTTCCCTCTGTCCACTCTGCTCATCCCTCCCTGCCCTTGTGCACTCTGCTCATCCTTCCCTCCCTTTGTCCCCTTTGCTCATCCCTCTTTCCCTCTGTCCCCCCTGCTCCTCACACAACACCCTGATCCCGAGATGCCAGCTCGGTGTATCCACCACCACCGCCTTTTCTGGGATGGTTTTTCCACAGGAGTAGAAAGAGAGGTGGATTTCTCCTTCCTCCATCCACATTATTTGATGGCAAACCACTCCAGACCTGAGAGCCTGCTCTTAACAACAATGACTTTCTGTTGTTTCTGGTTTCTAGTGGGACCAAAATATTTCCCTTGATCCTTCCTGGATCAGGCCTGATCTGGTCCAAGCTCTATTTGCCAAATAAACATCAATTTCACAGCATAAATGAGCAGTTATTTCAACTAAAATTTACCATTCTCAGCAGTCTTACTTACCCTGAGTATTTGTCAGTATTCTGGCACTTGTAAACCTTTTTTTTTCTTGTAAACTGTAATGAAATTTGCATTTCTTCAAAGCTATGCTGCTTTTAAATGAAACTTACTTTTGGCATGAGCTTTAAACTGCTTTAATAAAACCACCAGCTGAAGTGTTAAGCACCAGCTAAAAAACAGGACTAAAAGCACATAAAACAGTCCAAAAGAGAAAAAAAAAACCAAAAACCTGGAACTTGTTACAACTCCTGATTTTACACACAAATTACAACAGTCTGGAGATCCAGCATGGACATTTCTGTCAGGATGAAAACTTTCTTTTGGGATTGCCTTATCTGTAGCCTTTGCTGTTTCATGGCCTTCTGAGTGAAGTGAAACTCTACAGGCTCATAAAGAAAAAGGGTCATTAAATGCTGATGACCTTCTCCTCCATGGGAGAACTCCTGGGCTGGGATTGAGCCAGAGGAACTGGTCTGGCCAGCTGGGCTGGGATCTGGTGAACCTGAGCAGCAAGAGGAGCAGCCAGAGGGAACCTGGAGTTCCAAACTCTGTTTTAAAGCAGCCAATCCATCCCAGGAGGGCTGGAATGGCCACAGCTCCTTGGGACACAGCATTCCCCGAGAGTCTGTGGAATTAGGGACAGAAGTGTGACCACAGGACCAGCAGGGATGAGGAATGGGGGGTGAGGAGTCTGTGTGGGGCACAGAGCAGGGGGTGCAGCGGGGCCCAAAGCGTGGTGACTTCACTTAAATGTCGAGAATTTACCAAATATTGCAGGGAAAAATTGGAGCAAGAGGCGTGTGACTTTCTGTGCATAATTAGAGCAGCTGCTGTCCTTAAATGAGGTTTGGGAAGTCTCCCTGCAAGGGCAGAGACTCAGAGCAGGAGGAGCACACGAGCGTTTTGTTCCTTCTCCCAGATCTGGCAGTGTCTCTATGCTGTGCTCTGAGGGAAGAGCAAGACTTCAGCCTCCAGCCCTAAGAAAAATTAGTGCCAGGTACCTCTGGATTGCCTTTCCCAGAGTGGTTTGGGGTGGAAGGGACCTTAAAGCCCATCTCATCCCATGGGCAGGGACACCTCCCACTAACCAGGATGCTCCAAACCCTGGCTCTGGACACTTCCAGGGATGGATCCCAAAAGCTGGCTGATCTCACAGCACGATCCTGCTCATTTCTGAGCAGATCAACACATCCAAAGGCTCCTGGGGCTGAGGAAAGGCAGAATTTCACTTCAGTGCAGTGTGCTGAGGAAGACACAAAACCCCAGATGAAGAGGGGCAGGGCTGAAAAGTCCTGAGAAGAAGAAGACAAAAAAAAATTTCCAAGTGCCAGATCCAGCGCATGGGAATCCTGCCATGAGCATGGGACATCCCCAGAGTGCCAAAACTTGCTGCAGGAAACTGCAGCCACCAGCAAAACCCAGGCAGCAGCAACACACAGCAACCACGTGCCAAGAGATTGTTTCAAAAGTGAAACTGCCAGAAGCCAAATCGCCGTTTTAAGGCACAATTTACACTGTAAATATTTGGGTTTCTAGCAAAAAGGGAGGGAGGAGAAATCCTGCTCTGCTCCAAAAGAGCTGCTGGAAACACGGCATTGGAGGCAGAGCAATCTGCTGGTTTAATTAACCCACGTGACAGAGGACGTGAATTCTCTTTTCTCTCCCACTATTAAACACAAAAATACCCAAACTCCTGAGCTATGGAACAGAAATTATTAAAATCCCACTGCTCCAAAATTGTTTCCTCCCCATCCACAGCAATTCCCAACAAGAACACGTCCCATGGAGGAGCCTTGAGCTCCTCAAGTTCACTGGGAAAACTTCAATGACCTCATGATCTGAAAGCATCTCATAATCAAAATTGATTTCATTAAACCAGTGGCAATCTGTTGGCAGCCTGAGAGCCCAGACAGGGAAACACCAATTAAAACAAAGCTGGCAAAACACATTAAAAATTAATTGACTTCTTGATTTTTATCAAAATGGAAAAAAGGCTCAATCCTACACCCAACGATACAGCCCTGAATGGCAGCAATTAAAGTTCCTCCTTCCAATTACAGCTTTTTACAGCACTTTAATCAATTTTTGTACAGCAAATGAACGTAGAGTTGAACCCTAAATCAAATCAGCATGGTGTTGTAGGGTAAAAATCATAATCCTGGAGCACGACATGCAAGAATAAAACTTGGATAAACTAAACAAAATGACAGGAATGTTCCTGTAGATCATTTTTGACTTGTATTTTAGGCTACTGGAGGGGAATTCATAAGCAGATTTGGGACTTGCCTATCAACGTGACCTCACCTACGTAAATATTTATTCAAACATTTGGGCACATTGCAGTGGATTCTGCATTAGAAACCAAAGGAAATGACTATAAAAGGAAAACCATGCCAGCAGTTTCTGTTTAAAAACTGCAAACCCTCAGAGACTTCCCCTTACAACTGGGCTGTAACACCCAGAGAAACTCCAAAGCCGTTGTTTGATTTGTTCCTACCTTTTATAAAATCCCAAGCCATTAATCCTGAAGGGCCTTGACTCAAAAGCCTGATAGATAAATTTTCATTGCTCAGATTGCTTAAGTAGTTCAGTATCACAGCGATGGGGCTGGAATTAGAATTAGCAGAATTTAAAAAAAAAACCAAAAAATGAACTAAAAATTGTAAAACTGCCAGCTTTCTCTTCTTCCAGCACAGCACAAACACCTTCTGCTGCTAGGATCAGAGAGCTGGACTGGAATGCACAGCAGGTTTATTTAAACTCAGCTGGCACAGTGCCCTCTCCTCCAGGCCTCACCTCAGCATTCCCCTTTCCAGAGCCTGACACGAGGCTCCTCAGGACTCTCCACCATTATCTTCTGACCTTTCCCTTTTTTTTCTTTTTTTTTCATTTTGGTGTCTTTCTAAGTTAATCAGTAACCAGAGACTTCTGCCAGCACTTGGTGCAGCTGATTTCAAGGTGCTGAGCCCCACGGGGCCACTTCCACACCGTTCCCTCCTTCCCCATTCCAGCTCCCCAGCCTTTCCCTACGCTGGGAATAAAAAAATAAAAATAAAAAGGTGTATTTTACATCCTAAAACATTGGCTCAGCAGCCCCAGAACCCAATTATTCCATGGAAAAAAAAGCTCTTACCCGCAGCTACATATCATGAGGGACAAGTCTTGCCACGTCCCAGTTCAGGAGGTGGAAGGAAACAAAGAGACATTTTTTATGAGACAGTTACTGAGCTTTAATTTCTCACATCCGTTTACAACTGCAAACAAGCCCAGGCAGGGGAAGGTACTATCTATTACCATAATTATTTTTAAAACCTTCACCCCACAGGGTTAGGAAAAAACCAGTGATTTACAGCAGAGCCATAACTATAAAACTGCAGATGGGAGCTGAGCTATTCTGCCCTTGTCTAATGCTGAGATCTCATTAAATTGTGTGCTTAAACCTTAAATATTTGAGAGTAAATGGTAGTTAAAACAGGGAAATCATTCTCATTAAGCAGCCAGCCTTTTCTCTGCTCAGCTTCCCAGCTCATCATTTGTAATTTGGTCGTTTGTGGAGTTTGACACTGCTCCATCTTCCAGCCTGGACAGCCCCAAAATTCCTAAATAAAGGAAAAAGGGCAAGAAAAGAAAAGCACTCAAGCCATTTTTAAAGCTTAAAAAGAAGCTGATGAGAAACAGAAAATTTTTCGTCTTTAAGTTCAGTCACCTTGAAGGGTGATCCTTTGGCCAAAGTCATTCAGTGAAACAACAGGCTGCAACTTTTCTTCATTCTTTCTAAATCTACTTCTTTGACCTCTACCTGCTCTGCATTATTATTATCATTACTATTATATTTCCAAGAAACTAACTTTTAATAAAAGGTTGCACTACACACCCCACATCCAATCTTCTCTCTGAAATATTCTTGCCTTTCAGAAGTTACTGCAGCAAACCAGAGCATTAATAATTATTTTTGCTTACTCCTTTCTCCTCAAGCCACCCACAAAATCCAAAGCAATGGCTGCCAAACTCTCCAGGCTAAAACTGGAAGCTGGAAGAGGAAATGACATAAGAGAAAAGTAGAATTTATGCAAAATGTTGGCGATATGAAAGCAGAACTCAGAAATCTTCAAAAATTAGCAGTGCGCAGTAATTGAAGCTGCTTGAATCATGCTCCTCCATCCTTCCACTTCAATGGGATATGGCAGGAAGTAATTAATGGAGACAGGCTCCCTTGCATATAGCTGGAAAGAATTAATCTGGCATCTCATTTCTGGTATTGGCTGTTTGGAAAAACAAATTTCTCCCCATATAGAACAGTTTGTTTCACACGTAACCCCAGGGATCAGCTGCTCTTTATTCTTTAAATACACAGAAAGAAATTTAATGGGAGCCCATATGGAAAATTTAACCTTCACAAAGGCTTTGCTATGTGCGTTCATAAGGTGCCTCACAGAGTATTTTATGTTTTTTAAAAAATTAAAATAAATTAAGACATACAAAACTCCCAGTCAAATAGAGACATAAAATGTAGTATTACGTATTAGGGATTAAATAAGAGCGTAAA
Organism: Leptocoma aspasia; assembly: GCA_013399835.1. NCBI lineage: Eukaryota > Metazoa > Chordata > Aves > Passeriformes > Nectariniidae > Leptocoma > Leptocoma aspasia. Next base: position 25,925 of record VXAX01007261.1, read on the forward strand.
TTTTTGTTTCTTCTCCCTCATTTTCTACTCAAAATTACGAAACCTGCTTAGAATAAAACCAGTTCTTCATTATTTCTTTCACTGCTGTATGCACAGCACACAGTCCATGTTCTTCTGAACAGTTTTACCTAAAATTTAAAACTTGAAACTAATTAGGTCCTTGACTTATTTCTGTAGGAGTAAAGGCCATGAAGAACACTTCATGGATTCCATTACGAATAACAGATGCGAGACGGATACATTTATAAACCACTAAATTTAGAAAGATTTGTGGAGAGCTCTGCTGAACCTTTCAAAATTAAAAACCTCCCTGTACTTTGCCACCGAATCCATCAGAGCGAGTTCTGAGGAAGCAGAATACAAAAGGCCAAGGAGTTTTCCACGGATCCGACATTGATGCATCCCACGGATGGAATTTCAAGATGCCCAACAAAGCAGGCAATATCTGTGGGGCACGTTAGCTAAATGCCAACATCCCCTGGGTTAGCTGGGGGTTATTTAATACCCTCGGCTTGCCATCTCCTGCAGGGCAAGCTACAAAATTAATGAAAGAAATCAGATCCCCCTTTCACCCTGGATCCCACAACCTCGGAATTCTCTGTTTAAATACTTCCCCGATTGTTTGGGCTGCTCGGCTCCCACAAGGAAACTCAGTTCACACAAAGGCACAGCCCCAGCACCTTCCCTGCCGGGCACAAAAGAGCCAGATGGCCCCAATAAACTCCTCAGGGCTCCTGTTCCTCCAGGAAAAGCTGGGAACCACTTTGGGACACATCGACATTTCCACCCGTGCTCCTCCAATGCCCAGGGACAGCGAACCAGGGAATGCCAGCAGGAGGTGGCACAGCTGTGCCCCACCTGAAACCAGGCAAAAAACCCCAAAACAGGGCTCAGGCACCAGCAGCAGTTTTTAACGAATCCGCCAATTCTCAATACCCAAAGAGCTGGAGCTCATTCAAAGGGGGCAGAACACCTGACACTGTGAGGAGAGCCCGAGTCCCTTCCCAAGCCTGGCAGCGGTTCCTGATGCCCAGCCCAGGCCTGGATTTTCCAGGCCAGGTTTAGCAGGGCAGCAGCTGCCACCCCTGTGCCCCGTGAGGGTCTGGGCACTGCCAGAGCTTTTCTAGGAAGGATTTGGACTCTTGGATCTGGGGGGGAGCAGCTGGAGGAACAGCCAGGCTCTGCCCCTGACACAGAAAATTCCCAACGTTTCTGTCCATCGCCCCACCGGGTTCTCTCACACCCAGCCGGAGCCCATTCGCCCCACAAGGACAAACTCCTCGTCCTCTCCCACAGTTACGAAACGCGTGCCTTGTGCCACGCCAAAAGCTGCGTGGCAGCACCACATCCTAAAGGCAGAGGAAGCTGCAGCTCCAATTTGTCATCCGCAATCCACGGAGCATCCCAGCGAGCTGGAACCGTCACCCTGCCCGGAAAAGCGGAGAGGTTCGGCACCCCCCAGGTGCCACAGCGCCGGTTTTGGTGGCTTTCCGCTAGGGAAGGGACAGCGCGCTTGTAATGACATCAACTCCACACAATTCCCAAAAACCCCGCTCGGCTCGCTCGCTGGAGAGGGAATTACCGAAAGCACATTTTACACTCGCTTTAGGATCCTCCAGCACCGCTCCTGTTTCACCCCTGCCGAGGAGCCCGGCTCTGCCCGGTGCCAAAATCCCATCCCAGCACACTCGGCTGTAACAAAAGATGACTCCGGGGAGTTCGTGCTCATCATCGTTATTCCACGCACGTCAGGGCCACCTCCAACAGCTCTTCCTTCAATTAAACCTCTACTACTGCGAAGGGCAAAGGGGGTACGGACACGTTTATGCCGTGCTGAGCGCGGAAGGGGTAACGAGGGGTAAAGGGAAGGGAGGATTACACAGCCCTTTTTTTAGAGACATCCACACCCCCCCACCAAAAAGCAAGGAAATCCCCCTCCCCACAATGCACAAGACAACCACACAAACCTGGTGGGTGAGAACACATCCACGCCTTGCCCTGGACCATCCTNGCCTCTCCTCCGTGCCCATCAAATATCCCGAAGATGGAGGGGTGAGTCTTGTTCACCAGGTCAGTGATTACTTCGAACCTGTCCTCCATGTGATCCCTCCGGCCTTGGATGGAGTAGACAGCCACGTTGTGGCTCTTGAACTCCCAGGTCTTGGAGAACTCAGCGTCCAGCACGTCTAAACCCCCGA
>VXAX01007261.1:28159-39753 GCA_013399835.1 Leptocoma aspasia
CGCCGCTGCGCGGCTCGGCTGGGCTCGGCCCGGGAGGTGGCTGCCGGGGCCCCCGCGGTACCTGCGTCCCGTGTCCCCCGCGCCCGGCGCCGGCCCGCCCTCCTTCCACCCGGGCGGAGCGTCCCGGCCGCCGCCCCCGCCCCGCCGCCGGACTACAAATCCCGGCAGCCCCCGCGGAAGCGCGCAGGCGCGGGTGGAGTGTGGGGCGTGCTGGGAGTTGTAGGCCGGGGAAGGAGCCGGGAAAAGGAAAAAATGATTTAATCATTTTACTCGCACACATGAGTGTGCCCCATCCCTGGCAGTGTCCAAAGCCCAGCTGGACGCGGCTTGGAGCAACCTGGGGTAGCGGGAAGTGTCCCTGCCCATAGGATGAGATGTCCCTTAAAGTCCCTTCCAACACAAACCATCCTGGGATTCTTCTAAAAGATGAACTTGACTTGAAATTGTTCCCCAATTCCCTTCACAAGCTGAAAAAAATGTAAAATAAGAAGGATGCTGCTCTCTCCCACCAACCAATTCATTATTTTTTTGTCATTTTACTTCAATATAAATGTGTNTGAGCAAGAAGTAACGCATGATCCGACCCAGCAGAGACAGCAAAGTCATTGTATCCTCTATCATTTATTATCGCGACCGTGTCTCCGCACACCATGNTGTGTCACTGTCTATTAGCTGATAAAAAACTGTGTAGCTAATATTATTAATAATATAATTAATATACTATCTCTATTATGGCTTTTAAATTTCTATTCGTTTTATATTAGAGAAAGATAAAATAAATGTAAAATAAAGAGGATGCTGCTCTCTCCCACCAACCAATTAGTTATTTATTTGTCATTTTACTTCAATATAAACGTGTCACTGTCCATTAGCTACAAACTGAGTAGCTAATAATTCTAATAATATTATTAATATACAATCTCCACTATGGATTTTAAATTTCTATTAGTTTTATATTAGAGAAAGATAAAATAAATGTAAAATAAAGAGGATGCTGCTCTCTCCCACCAACCAATTTGTTATTTATTTGTCATTTTACTGCAATATAAATGTGGAACTGTGACTCCTGTGAATTTGTGTTTCACTGTTGCCAGTTTGGGTCCAGAGCCTGGAATTGTGGAGGGAAATGAGGAGGTCCAGAGCCCACAAATCCCTTCCAGCCCCTCCTTCAGCTGCCATATCCCCCAGTTTTCCCCCAGATCCCGGCTCCTCCCTGTGCTGAACGCCCCAAGGGCAGAGGATGCTCCCCATGGAGCACAGGGATGGGTTTTCCATGGAATTCTGTCGAGTTTTAGCTGCTTTTTTTTCCTGCCAAGGTCGGGATTAAATGCGTGAGATGGTATCTCTTGTTTGGAGTTAGATGTTTATTAGTTTTTATTTCATATTCTATCTTATTATATTAGATACAGATGTATATCTATACTACTATCTATCTATATATTACATTTATAGTTTGTGAGACATATACAGTCCCACAAACCCTGAGTTCTGCAGCACTTCACTCTAAAAAACTAAAAACGGAGCCCCATCTCTCTCTGCAAGGCCTTTTAAGGATGAACTGACCAATTAAGAAAAGACACCTAAATTATTTTTACTTTTAACCCAATAACAACCACCCCTGCCCCGCAATGGGGATTTTGTTATCCAATATTCGGCACCAATATTCGGGATATCAGCTGCTATTTCATTTTAGTTTTGGTGGCACAGCGACCTCAGGCTTTTGGTCACTTGTGAAAGGAATGAAAAGCGATTTCTGAGGCAGGTTTGTGAATAAACGGGAAAGTTATCCGCTTGGAAAACCGGGAAAAAGCATTCCTTGCTCAACAGCTCCTCCTCCTGCTCGCCCGTAGCACGAAACCATCAGGGCATCATTTATTTTTATATTTTGGCTAAAAAAAATAAATATTCTGAGACTGCAAACGTGAATTCCTTGTCCATTCAGCGCTTTAATACACAGGAATTGTGGGTTATAAACAGAATAAACTTGGGAATTGTTTTGGCTCCAAGGGGAAAAAAGCAGTATTCAGATTTTCTAGGCAATTTTTATGGTACCCAGAATGAAAACAGAGAGTGAGATATTGGAGAAACTCCCACTATTTGCTAGTCTGAGCAATTCCAACATTTTTATCATTGTCATTTCTTGCTTTAAATATTATTTAATTAATTAAATTTAAAAAATTAAATAAAATTCAGTAGTTTTGATTGGAAGGAGCCTCATTTTGTGAATGCACTTACAAGGATAACTTAAATAAAAACAATAACAATGAAAAACTCTTTGATTTCCTGAATTTACCATTATTTCACCCTGGGGATGAGGACACAACACTGATGTCCAGATTTACTGGACAAGATCATGACAAGAAACATTTAATTTGATGGAAATTTCCTCGTAAAAATACTCCGGAAATCTGTAGGATATCTGCTCTATAATGTCCTCTGGGATGCTAAAATCTGGGGGATGTTTCTGTTGCTGTTTGCTGAATTCTGCTGCCCAGTTAAAAGCTTTTCTCAGGGTTTTCAGGTTCAAAATCTTTTATTGGCATAAATCAGATGTGCACAACAACGTGACTCATTGAAGATTAGTCCTGGAAAATGTGAAAGCAAAATATTCCCCAAAACCTGCGGATCCACCTCCCTTTTCTTCTGCTGAGCTAGAAAATAGGAACAGAATAATCAGTACCAATAATAACAACGATAAAAGCGGAGTTTTCCACGTCAGGACTGCAATGCAGTAAAAGAAATCCTGTGCTTTTCTTTCCAGATGTGCAAAAAAAAATTGATTTTAGGATATTCAGGGTGCACAGGCCCAGCTCTCCAGAGGAACAACTCGGTGGCAATATCAGAACCTGCTTGGCACATCCGTTTGGAGAAGAGTAAATGAGGCTGTGTTTCCAGCTCAGCTGATATAAATGACATTTCCTGATATTATTGCCAGGATTTTATCTCGCAGCAAACGCCAAGAATTGCAGGGAAGTTCTGCCTCCCCCTGAGAAATCTCATCCCAGCAATTCTGGTTTGCATCTCCCCTGAAGAGGAACGTTTGCAGATGTGAAATGCAAACAGCAATTTCCCACACAAGTCGCTCCTTTCTTTTTTCCAGGATTCTCAATCCCGGGACATCTTCGTGTGTAAAATCTGATTTTCAATTATTTCCTGGTGCCATCGAGTGACCTCAGTGTCAGTGGGAAGGAGAGGCACAGGGTGATTTCTGGCTGATGTTTTATATCTTTTATTTAAACACAGAATTCTTCTGGAATGGTGTGCACCAAAANTATATTTCACTGTTCTGAAATTATTATATCTAAGAATAAAATTATTATATATGAATTAGCAGTGAAATTATTAAATAGAAATTATAAATATGAGGACCTCCTGGTTAAATACCTGCAGGTGTCTGGGGTGGAAATCCCACACCTGCCTTACTCGGGTAATGTAATTCTTGATTATAAATATAGAATTTTCATTTTAAATAGAAAATTTTCATTTTATAGAAGGTAAATTATACCTGAAATGAACATTGTTTTAAGAAAACAAAAACCTCTCCTGTTTCCCAAGTAAACTATGGGACGTTGTTTATTAACCTTTACATCTTATTCATTTTTAACATCAGAGCTAAACTACCTGGTGATGCATCGAGGAAAGATGTCAATATTAATTACATGGAAAAGTTTAACCAGGGATGTATTTCAGAAGAAAATTCTGAAAATCAACTTCCAGAGCCTTGAATTGCCACAATTCTGGGATTACCACAAAAATTTGGCTGCTGAAGTCACTGGGAGTCTTTGCTTGGTGGCAGCAGGAGCCCCAAAATATTGACTTGGAGTGCACCTCTCCAGGGCATGACATATTCCTGGGGGGCAGAGATTATTCCAAACAGATTTTCCCTGTCATTTTCCAGGAGTGAACTCAGTGGGAGCTGGAAAATGAGCGAGGCAGCACCAGAACACCCAGCAGATAAAGCTGAAAATGCTCCAGAGCTGCTCCCTGAAGTGATCTTGGACTTAACCAGCAGCATCCCTGCAGATGTTTGGGATGTTTGTGAAGAATTGCCAGGGAATTAATGCCTCACAAACTCCCACTCTGCCAGGGAACTCCAGGACGTGCGAGAAAAATGGAAATAGGAGCTCAGCAATCTGGAATTGCTCTGCAAACTGGCAGCGTTCTCATGAAACCTTCCTCAGGTCTGGGCACAAATTGATAAAAAGCAGCAGCAAAGCAATCTTCATTTTCTTCTTCATTAATTTTTACTTTGTTTAGCAGCTGTTTCGTGTCTGTGGTACAGACTGTTTAATTTGCATTAAGCAAAGGGCTGCAAAATTGATTTATACATTTGAATGCCTCACTTTTTCACTCTGAGGCACTTTTGGATGCAGAACGTGACAGGCTTAAATTCAGGATTAAATCCTTAGGCCAGGCTTGTCCCAAAGCTGAGGTGAGAGGGGAACTGAGGTTATAGGTGCCTTTTTTGGTGACTTCCCTGAGACTAAAATTAGTGGTGCCCTCAGCTGACTGCAGAGTGTAAAATCCAGATTTCACTCGGTGCTTTGGCTGTTCCACAGGCTCATTCCACAAGCCCTGACACCTTCCCTTGACCAAATAAAACCCAAAAAGGGAAGCCTTCTGAGGCAGGATTGAGATAAATCAGCTCTGGGTTAATTTTTTTAGATTAGATTTCCTCGGGCAAGGCAGGTGAATGGGTTTTGTGACTCGCTGAGTGGCGCAGAGCTGGCAGCCCGTGCTCCCTTTGCCTCTGGGAATTTGGGATGGATTCTCCCACTGCTGCATTTCCACAGGACACGCTGCCATGACTCAGCTCCAAAGGCTCCCTTCTTTATCACCAGGTTTTGGTGATGGAGGTAAAGAAATATTCGAATAAGAGCGGTGCAAGGATTTTTCTTGTGGAGGATTTATTAAGAATTGCCCCATTTTTAAAATGGTGGTGCTTGTATTGAAATTTGCTCCAATAGGGGCTGTCAATAAGTAATAAATAAATAAAGATGAAGCCCTCTAGGGCTGGAATGGGAGATGTTTTTTGGAAATGATGGGAAAAGGAAGAGACTTTAATGAGCTGGCACAGAAAACTGAATGGATGCAGACACAGCCTCCCTCACACAGCCATAATCTTCAAAAATACAAAGAGTACAGAAGCACAGAAAGAAATACAAAAGGAAATAAAGAATAAGTATCAGGAGTCAACAGTTTGGGACACTCAGAGAAGATTTAAACCCATCCAGTGTCAGGGGACAGATCTGGGGCATGTTTGAAACCACACGTCACTTTTAAAAAATATTATTTAGTGATGCCAGAATTTAAAAGGCTTTAATCAATAATTTAGCTGTGATATTTCACCTGGTGTATTTCTGTTACGACCCACTGGGAAATAGCCCACAGAATGGAGGTATGGGTTGCTTATATGAGCTCTCAGAGAACATCCCTTTGCATGCTGGGCTTTCCACACTTATCTTTAGGGTTTGGTTTAAATCCATTCAACTCAAGGAGTGATCACCATGGGGTGCTGGAGGTGTGCACAGCTCTTTGGGAGCAGCAGAAAGCAGCGTTCTGCTTCCTAACCTGTGCTCCACCTGTGTCCCACCTTGGAGCATGGCACAGTTCTCCACAGTGCCTGCCAATCCATGCCTGAAACCACTGGGATTAAACTGCACAGCTCTGTGAGAAGCAGAGGGTGAACAGCTCCAGTGCTCTGTCTACCAAGATAGTCTTTCCTAAGTCTCTTCTTCCAAGAGAAATTCACATTCTATCGAAATGAGGGTGGATTGTCTGCTTGATGCCACAGCTCTACTGTTTCTACTGGGTAAAGGAAAACTCTTTTTTCCCACCCTAAATAAGAACCTGGATCTTTGGCCTGTAAAAGCTGTCTTCCTCTTGATCTCAAATGATGGATAATGATGTATCTTCAAAGTGTGTCAACTTCATCTTGTCCTCTTTCCCTCTCAATAGTGTCTAGATAGTATTTAAACCTTCAAAAATGTTTCCATAAAGAAACTAGCCCCACCTATTCTCCTTTCCTACACAGAGAACTAGGAGGCTTCATTTTGGTGAAAAAGGTCCCTTATTTTAGGAGTTATTTGCCAGATTCTGAACTTTCAGGGCAAGCTGCCAACCTCACAGTTTCTGCAGGCATCTGGGAGGTCACTGAACTGCTTTATAAGGAGTTATCATATAGTTAAAGAAGAAAGGAGGAATTTATGAAAAGGATTTCCTCAATGGATCCTCCTTGGGCAGCACAAGAGCCCAGCCAGGGCTGCACCCAAGATGAACCAAAATGGTCCCAAAATGGACACCGGGCACAGGCTCTGGCACTTTTATCAGTTCTGCTCCATTTGCACATTGGAGTTCATTGTCCAATTCCAGCTTTAGCCCATCAAGTCCCATCCTTCTTGTTTTTCTCTCTCCAGCCCACGTTGTTTGTGCTCTTGGGCCTGAGGTTTGGATCATTTGTCCTTGGTCCCCAGCTGGAGAAGGAATTGTTTTGTCTCCCTGCTCTGTGCAGAGAGCTCACCATCCCATAATATGAAGCCCAGCCCCACACACTAAAGCAGCACAGAATGTGAAAAATACAAAAGCCAAAACCTGAGGCATCACTATAATGGCTTCTCCTTGGCAATATGTTGGGTGTGATGGGAATGGCGTGGTTTGGCCCAAAATAGCTGCCTGGGCTGGAGCCTTCAGCTGTCAGAAGTGTCTCTCCTCCTCCCCACTTGGTGTGATCTCCATCCACAGCACCATCTGCTTCCTCAGGATGCAGATTTGCTGCATTGGAGCTGGGTTTGAACAGGGGAAATTGTCTGACTGCTATTTAATTTTATCGCTTTGCTGGAATTTCCAATTCTCACATTATTCCTCGGTCTCCTGAGGCAACAGAAGCTGCCACCAGTTGTGGGAAGGAGCTTCAAACATCTGTGGGCTTCCCTACTGCTGCTTCCAGCTCCTTTCTGCAGTGCCTGTGGAAGAAGCTGGTGGGAGCAAGATGATCCTAAATCCACTTTTCCTCCCTGCCAGCCTCAGCGCTTTCAGCATTCCCAGATCCCAAAATGTGCCACATTCCCAGTTTCTGTTTGGGAAGGGGGGGAGTGACTGGCAGCTGCCTTCAGCTGGTGGAAAAGGAGCAAAAAAAGGAGGAGCAGTGGGAGGGCTGGGGTGTAATTCCACAGATCCCTCTGCTGTTTATCTGCTGGATTAAGGGATTTATTTATAGCTCGTGACTTCTCCAAAAATATTGTTCTGTGCTGACCTTCCCGCTCAAATTGGAAGTCAGGAGAGCAGCTCTGCCAAGTAAATGAAACAACTTTAAAATACAGGGGCAAAGATTCTTGTTGTGTTGTGAGCCCATTGTTAATGCTGTGCCTCATGATTTTTTTTGCCTTATTATCAACTCTGGTCACTGGGGAGAGCTGGGATTCTCCAGAACAACCAGGAAACCTGGGATGTGGAGAGAAAATCACCACAAGTTCAGAAGTTAAGAGGGGAGGTGAGGACACATGAGCAGCAACCTGATCAGCTGCTGACACCAGCAGCTCCTCATCCCGGGGCTCTGGCTCCCAGCAGCCCATTCCCAACCCATTAGTTATGCCCCACAAATAAGGAGCAGGGATTTGCACTTTTCCTGGCTGGCAGAATCAATCATTGCTTCCTAAAAAGCCTCAGAAAGCAGGAACCATGCTCTTTGTCCTCTCCGGAGCCTGCTGAGCGTCAGACCCAGTCCAGGTCTGGCCTGGGCTTTGAGCAATGAGGGGTTTGCACCGGAGGGGATCCTGGCCTGGCCTGGACCCCATCCCTGCCCTCCCAAACACCTCCCAAGAGCTGGGATGAGCAGGTTTGGCAGTGGGGAGAAGGCTGAGCTGTCCTGGGGTGTGGTCAGTCCCCCTCAGAGTGGTCAGTCCCCCTCAGGGTGGTCAGTCCCCCTCAGAGTGGTCAATGCCCCTCAGAGTGGTCAATGCCCCTCAGAGCGGTCAATCCCCAGAGTGGTCAGTCCCCCTCAGGGTGGTCAGTCCCCCTCAGAGTGGTCAGTCCCCCTCACTCTCTGGGGCTGCAGTTTTGCTGTACAGCAGCAGCGCTGTGGGACCTGGATACCCCCAGAATGTCCCACCCCATTCCCTGTCCCAAAGCTGAGGGGACTCAGCACCTCCGGGGCCCTGGAGATGCTCAGGGGTCTCTGTGCTGCTCCCCCAGGAGCCAGGGAGGGAAGCTCTGCTGCTGTTTGCTGCAGGGATGATCCAGGAATTCCCTGTGTCCCGAGGAGGGGAAGGCTCTGCTCCCATCCCGCTCTCTGGATTCCCCTTTTTCCCCTGGTTCCTCCCACGCTGGGGTGGCTCAGGGAGTCCAGACCTGACCTGCTACAAAAGGGGGCACCAAGCCCTCTCTCCTGTGCCACCAGAAGTGACAGCATGAAGCAGCACAGCCCTTCCTCCTCAGGCTCTCATAAAATCCCCAAATGATTTGGGTTGAGGGGACCCCAAAACCCATCCAGTGCCACCAGGAACACCTCCCACCCTCCCAGGCTGCCCCAATCCCCACCCAGCCTGGCCTTGGGCACTTCCAGGGATCCAGGGGCAGCCACAACTTCTCTGGGAATTCCATTCCAGCCCTTCCCCACCCTCACAGGGAAGGATTTTTTTTCTACTTCAACTTTTGAGCATAAGAAATGTGCCTGAGGACAGGTAGCTCGACTGAGCAGAAAGACCTTAATGAGAGAATTAATCCTGGGCTTTGGAAGCAAAACCAGAGAACAGCACATCGAGCAGTTCCTCATTTCTGCTCCTCGCTGCAATGGGGAGAGTAAAGGAGTCAAGGAATAATTTCCCAGCTTGGCTGAGCATTAAGGAACAGCACTTTGTGTGTAACAAATACGAGCTGCTGCGGATTTGGAACGGAACAGGAGGTGGCTCAGGCACTTCTATGAGAGGAGCTGGGCCAGCAGCCAAAATTTGGGTTCTGCTGGTTATGTTCCCAAGCAGGAGCAACAGGAATTCATTCCTGACTTGATGTATGTGAGGACAGAAAAGCAAAACACAGCATAATGTGCAGGATCTGGGGGCTGCCTGCAGTTCCACCCATCTTTCTTCTATTGTTTATCTGGTCTATCTAAAACTGGAAATTTGTAAAAATCTTGACTCACAGAAGTCTTTGGAAGTGGAGGGAGATGGATTTGCAGCCTGAGAAGGAAGACCCCACTCCTCCAGTGCCTTTTCAAGTGCTGCCTTCAGCAAGAGTTGCTTCAGTCACACATGGAACAGCAGAACCATGGGGAAAAATGCACAAATATTCTGTTACTCTAGTAGTCATTACATATTATTTGCAAGAATTTAGGGTATTTTTCCTTATCTTCCCAAGTTTCTCACTCTCAGGAGCAGCTGCAGTGCTGGGGTGGAGGGGGAAGATGAAATGCAGGAGCTGGAGCTGCAGCAGTGGCAGTAAATGTTGTAAATGTTGCCTTGTGTGACCTTCAGCTCGGAGTCACCACGAACTGCTCCCTCCCAGCCAGTTCTGAGCCAGAAGTTGGGAAGATGTGAGGAAGTTCAAGTGTCCTTGTCCAGGGAATTTGATGGCAGCTAAGAAAGGCCTCTGATCCCACCAAAATGTCTGAGAAGTCTCACAGGGACAAATATCAAGGCAGAAGGGGCAATAAAAAAAAAAAGTCAGTCAGACAGAACCTCTCTGAAGGAGCAAGAAACCCCCGTTTTAAATGAAAATAGATTTTAAACTTGGGCTGAGTTATATTGGGGTGGAATAATGCAGATTTGAAAAAGTTGCCATTTCTCAAGCTGCTCCATTACTTCCTTAAGGTTCACTTCTTCCTCTCTGGTACCAAGAGACATTTAATGAATGTAATATAAAATTACTTTCTCCAAACAGCCAAGTTCTGCTGAGCAATCTGAAATGGAAAGGTTTTTAACTGGGACCGTGCTCTGGAAATATTTCAGCACAGAAATAGTTCCAGTGCCCTTCAGCCTGTGTCCTCCTCCACACAATTCTGGATTCTTGGCAATGTGGGGAATCGGTGGGGCTGGTTGGGAGGGGTGTGCAATTTGTACAGCCCAGTGCATAAATTAAAAAATGGGAAAATCCCATTTAATAACTCTTTCCACACTCCTGCATCAATGCCTGCTCTTCTCACAGAATATATTTGGACAGCAATTTGCTCAATTATTTAATCCCATTCATAGCTGTGTGTTTAAAGGATAAAAAGTGTAATTTCCCCCTTGAGGTGTATTTGGGTGTGTTTAACTCCAGAAAAGTTGGAGAAGAACATGGTGTAAAGGTGTAAATATCTTGGATTTTTCCTCAGTGCCAGAATTTCAGAGGCTGCAATTCTCTGCTTCCTCCCTGTTCCCACATAACTCCTTAACCCCACCCTGCCTCCTGACAGCCTCAAGATTTAGTTTGAAAATAGGCCTGGGACTGTTCTTTAATTTAGATCTTTAGAACTATTTTAAGAGGGTGTTGAAGATTCAAAGTTGCTACAAATATCTGCTTCAGGACTCACTTACATTGGTTTCAGGGTTTTCATAAAAACAGATTTTTTCACTGAAACATTTGAAAATGATAACACCTTTGGTTTGGTCTGGTCTTGGTTTTGGTTGGTTTTTTTGGTTTTTTTTGGTGAAAAACTGTTTCTTGGCCATCTCTTAAATAAAAATCACTTGCAAGAACAGCAAGATCATTTAATCACATCTAAATCTTGGCCTAATACGTGAATCTGTGGTAAAATTTTGGCTAAGTGGACAATTTTGTGTACTCAGAGCTCTCCCCTTTCTCAGCAAATTAAGATTATTTTGATAAACATCCTTCATTTGAAGTTGAACTCTGCATATGGAGACAGGCAGGGGAAGATTTCCACATTTAAGTAGCAATGAGACAAACTATGGATAATTTTGCCCTTTTTTTGTCAAAATGGGCTTTGTTTTCTCTCCCCACCAAACGATATTTCACAGAGGTTACACCTGGCACGAGGAAAACGTGGCTGAAAGGATTAAATTGATCTTGGAAATCAGATTTATTTTTATAAATAAAAAAAATTTATGGAACACGAAATGGGCTTTAAGAGCAACTCTGTAAAGTCTTGGAAAAATCAGTCCCTGTGGAGTGGCAGAGCTGTTTTTATGGTTTAAGGCCATAAAAGTGTTGTGTGTGTGTGTGAGGGAAGAATTAAAAATGGAATTGATGGTGGTTCATAAATCCCTGAGGATCCAAAAGCTCCACTCTGGGTACAAATTCCTGCTGGGAAAGGTTTCCCTGGGAGAGTTCCACTGGAGAAGTTGGCAGGAAATTAAAATAAAATAAAATAAAATAAAATAAAATAATAAAATTGGACACCTGCAAATCTCTGTCCTGAGGTGGGATTTAGCCCTGAGCTGAAGTTATCCATCACTTGATCATTAGGGCTGTGTTTTCCAGGAAATCTCCACCTCTCTGTGGTGATTTAATGAGTCTGGGGGCTCAGATTTCGATTTAGAGGAATGGCAACACCTCTTTTTTTTTTTTCCAGGGGGGAAAATGTCCTCGTTTCACATTGGATGGGGAGGTGGGGTGAAAGACTTTCATCATTCTGAAAGGAATTGCTCTTTTTAGGCCAG
>VXAX01007261.1:39896-49913 GCA_013399835.1 Leptocoma aspasia
TCAATTATTTAATCCCATTCATAGCTGTGTGTTTAAAGGATAAAAAGTGTAATTTCCCCCTTGAGGTGTATTTGGGTGTGTTTAACTCCAGAAAAGTTGGAGAAGAACATGGTGTAAAGGTGTAAATATCTTGGATTTTTCCTCAGTGCCAGAATTTCAGAGGCTGCAATTCTCTGCTTCCTCCCTGTTCCCACATAACTCCTTAACCCCACCCTGCCTCCTGACAGCCTCAAGATTTAGTTTGAAAATAGGCCTGGGACTGTTCTTTAATTTAGATCTTTAGAACTATTTTAAGAGGGTGTTGAAGATTCAAAGTTGCTACAAATATCTGCTTCAGGACTCACTTACATTGGTTTCAGGGTTTTCATAAAAACAGATTTTTTCACTGAAACATTTGAAAATGATAACACCTTTGGTTTGGTCTGGTCTTGGTTTTGGTTGGTTTTTTTGGTTTTTTTTGGTGAAAAACTGTTTCTTGGCCATCTCTTAAATAAAAATCACTTGCAAGAACAGCAAGATCATTTAATCACATCTAAATCTTGGCCTAATACGTGAATCTGTGGTAAAATTTTGGCTAAGTGGACAATTTTGTGTACTCAGAGCTCTCCCCTTTCTCAGCAAATTAAGATTATTTTGATAAACATCCTTCATTTGAAGTTGAACTCTGCATATGGAGACAGGCAGGGGAAGATTTCCACATTTAAGTAGCAATGAGACAAACTATGGATAATTTTGCCCTTTTTTTGTCAAAATGGGCTTTGTTTTCTCTCCCCACCAAACGATATTTCACAGAGGTTACACCTGGCACGAGGAAAACGTGGCTGAAAGGATTAAATTGATCTTGGAAATCAGATTTATTTTTATAAATAAAAAAAATTTATGGAACACGAAATGGGCTTTAAGAGCAACTCTGTAAAGTCTTGGAAAAATCAGTCCCTGTGGAGTGGCAGAGCTGTTTTTATGGTTTAAGGCCATAAAAGTGTTGTGTGTGTGTGTGAGGGAAGAATTAAAAATGGAATTGATGGTGGTTCATAAATCCCTGAGGATCCAAAAGCTCCACTCTGGGTACAAATTCCTGCTGGGAAAGGTTTCCCTGGGAGAGTTCCACTGGAGAAGTTGGCAGGAAATTAAAATAAAATAAAATAAAATAAAATAAAATAAAATAAAATAAAATAAAATAAAATAAAATAAAATAAAATAAAATAAAATAAAATAAAATAAAATAAAATAATAAAATTGGACACCTGCAAATCTCTGTCCTGAGGTGGGATTTAGCCCTGAGCTGAAGTTATCCATNCCAGGAGGGAAAATGTCCTCGTTTCACATTGGATGAGGAGATGGGATGAAAGCCTTTCATAATTCTGAAAGGAATTGCTCTTTTTAGGCCAGTCTGTTATTAATCAAAAAGATGGATATGTACAAAAGAAGTTATTTTAATATCTACACTAAAATTCTGAAAATTCCACAGTGACAAATGGCTCTTAATGAGAGGAGGATAAAAAGGGGGAGAAAGAAAAGAGAAATGTTAAAAATGATCCTTGTGGCAGCTCTGAGGGGGCCGGGGCAGAACAAAGGTTAGAACTGCAAAATTCCAGTTCTTAATTATTAATTTACCAAATAACTGCATCATATTTAACAAAGAGTCCACTTTTTAGGTTTGTGGAGAGCAATAACTCCCCCCGGGAGTGCTTGATTCCATTGCAAATAAATCTGCACAACAGAAACCTCTGCTTTGCAAAGTGTGAAAGAGGCTCCAGGAGACAGCAATAAAACCTGGGAAACTTCACACAAAGCAGGATTTTATGGGAATAAATAACTGACCGGGAAAAAAATTCCCCACAGAAGACATACCCACTGTTACACTGAAAAGAAATTCCTGTTTCTTACAGGAAAGAGAAAGAAATTCCTGTTCCTTTCTCTGGACCACAGTCCCAGAAAAACTAGGACATGTGTAAAAGAAATATCTAAATAAAGAGGATTCATATCCAGAGAAAGGTCTGAACCTCTGTCAAAATAATATGAATAAAGCAGCAGCAGCACTGATTATGTTGGCAGGGCAGAAATGCAGAAGATTTGCTTTCTACAAGAAAATACAGCAAGATTAAGAAAAATCTGCCTCCAAATCTCATTCTCAGTTAATCAAATTTGCCACTCAGAAATAAAATAGAAGGTGGATCAACTTTTCTGAGAGGTATTGCCACAAAGTATGGCCAGAGCTGACTGAAAAAAAGCTGAAGGTTCCAAATTTGTGGGGCCTGGAGAACAAGAAATACAAAATAATTTAGCAAAAGGTGTATTTCTGTGTATTTTAGCCTCCCTCATGGGCTGATTCCTCACTGGAAGAGAAACTTCTGGCAACCTTCCCGTTATTATCCATCATCTGCACCCCGTTTTCCTTCTAGAGTTCTGTGGAATTTTCTTCTTCCTCAGAGTTACAAAGCACCAGGGATTGAAATTTAAAATTTTATAACAGTTTTACACCTGTAGAGGAAATTTTTGCAGTCATAACAAGCAGAGGTCTGTCAAACGCTATGGGAGATTTTATTAACAGGACTTCTAAAGAAAACAAAGTACATTTGGAAGTGTTCAAGGCCAGCTTGGAACAACTTGGGATAATGGAATGTGCCCCTGCCCACGGCAGGGGATGGAATTTTAAAAGCATGGAGATACAAGAAAATGTAGTTTAAATAAACTCAGGAATAGTTTCACTTCAATGACATTGATAAAAACTCTTTTGAAGCAAGTTTGAGATAAATCCAGGCTGATCTGGCCACTTTGGCCCTCAGCAGGGAGGCTGAGGGGCCTAAAAAAATCCCTGAGCTCATCTTCTCCTCCTGAATATTTCCCTGAAAAGCCCAAATTTTAACTCCCAGCTCCCTGGACCTCACCCTACACTGATTTATCTTCCAGAGGCATCTTCTGCACAGCCCAGGTGGATTCTCAGCTCCTGCCCGTGGCTGTTGACACAGCTGGAGAGGGAAGGGAGCACACCCTGAGCACACCCTGAGTCTCCTTTTGGTGCTGATTCCCTGCTGGAATGTTCCTTTGCACATTCCGGGCCCAGGGCACCATTCCCTGTGCTGCCAGCACCAGCTGCAGGAAGGTTTCGTGCTGCAGTGATTTAAAATTCCCTGCTGCTCTCCAAAGAGCCCTTTCAGTCTTTGCTGCAGCTGGGCTGAGTTTTGTGGCAGCTTTGGGGTTCCCTCAGTGCTGGGGATGGAATCAGAGAGCTGAATCCTCCTGGAGAAAGGATGGAGCATTTCTGGGGATGGAATCAGGGAGCTGAATTCCTGGGAAGGGATGAACATTTCTGGGGATGGAATCAGGGAGCTGAATTCCTGGGAAGGGATGAACATTTCTGGGGATGGAATCAGGGTGGAGAATGGCATGGAATCCTCCTGGGAAGGGATGACCATTTCTGGGGTGTGTTTATTCCCACTGTTCACAACTTCCAAGCTGAATGAGGAGAGGGAACCAGAGGCAGTGGCAGTGTGAGGGAATGTGAGATCCCTGAGCAATGGAAAATCCCTGATTCCCATCCTGTGCCACTTTGCTGGGCTGTCACTTTTAGCAGGGACACACGGCTTCCCTGAGTTTTGCAATGAAGCAGCCAGGACTTGCTTTCTTCAACCAGGGAAGCCAATTCTTTATTCACACAACTCATTTTATACAGTTTTCACAGACCTCGTGTGCAACTCGAGGTTCTTACCACTTACTCTATTGGTTAGTAAAAGTCATTTTACTTGTCCATCAAATCTCTTGGTT
Organism: Leptocoma aspasia; assembly: GCA_013399835.1. Taxonomy (NCBI): domain Eukaryota; kingdom Metazoa; phylum Chordata; class Aves; order Passeriformes; family Nectariniidae; genus Leptocoma; species Leptocoma aspasia. The sequence continues at coordinate 43,662 of VXAX01007261.1, forward strand.
CTTGGATTGTTTACGCTTTCTTTATTGATTTTCATGGGATAGATCCATTGTTTATGCAGGTGCCACTTACTTTTCACATAATAAGTGTGAAAAATGGATTGTTGTGCAAACAGATTCTCCTTCTNTTTATAATACCTGTCTGTGACACCTGAGGCCTCCCACCCTCAGTTCAGGAAAGGAGCTGGAATTCTGCCCCAGGCATGGGGGAACTCTGGGTTTCACAGCTCTCAGGATTCCCTGGCCAGCTTTTATGGGACACTCATTTGTGACACCTAATGCTTGCATGCTGTAAGATGAATATCCCTCTATAATTGATATTGAGGGAATATCCCCATTATGTCCCAAATCTATTTATATATATTATATCCCTCATAAAGGATTATATCCCTCATAAAGGGATAATAATTATATATGAGGGAATATATCAATTATGATTATCAAATATACAAGCTTCATGAAGCTGAAATAGGCTGTGCCCCATCCTCTGGGCCAATTCCTGGCACATTCCTGTGCTTTTGCAGATGCCAGCTCCAGGCTTTCCCTTGGTTAATGACCTGTCTTGGTGCAGAGCTGAGGAAGCTCCTGGACTGGTCTGGCGAGTGCGGGGAGCTCTGGGAAATGGGGTGACTCTGGCAGGCAGCAAGGTCCTAATTAAACTCTGGGATTTGCATCCCAAACAGCAGCAAGTCAGCCCCAGCAGTGCAGCCCAGATAAATTCCTTATTGAGTCCCAGAAATCCCTTATCCAGTTTCTGTGGGGTGTCCTTGTCTTAGGCCGCAATGCAGGATGGAACCAGAGGTGTGTGTTCTGTCACCGGCTGCTAAAACCAGCTGGGGCAGTTCTCTTCTGTTCATGGGGCAGTTTTCTTTATCTCTTCCACAGCCCATCCTCCCTCCAGGAGATCTCTGCTGTTCATGGGCCATTAATTATTAATTAGCTGCTGCCCATGGCCATGGAGTGTCACTGCATGGCTGATAAAATTCCATCATCCCATTGGGAGAGGCTCCGCCCAGGGGGAGGAGCCAAGCATTCCTACCTGGATACAATCTGAGGCTTGGAACACCACAGGAGCCTTTTCCCACTGCATTCCCAGAGGAGCAGCTTTCTTCTCCTCTGCATTCCCAGAGGAAGAGCAGGCCCAGCTCCACCAGCCCTGGAGCTCCAGAGGAAAACTCCACCCTTGTCCAGGATCCCTGCTCCAGCAGAGCCACATCTGTCACTGCAGGAGGAGCAGCCACCATGGAATGGCACTGCCACCACCACCCTGACCCACAGGCTGCCAGCTCCTGCTCTCACTCTGCCAGGGTTGGTTTGTATTGCTGCATTCTTATTTTAATTTCCCTACTAAAGAACTGTCATTCCTACTCCCATACCTTTGCCTGAGAGCCCCTTAATTTCAAAATTACAATAATTCAGAGGGAGGGGGTTTGCATTTTCCATTTCAAGGGAGGCTCCTGCCTTCCTTAGCAGACCCCTGGCTGGTCAAACCAAGGCAGTCCTGCAGCCCCATTCCAGTGGGAATCCCTCCAGACAAACCTGCAGTGTGGAGCCAGGTGTTTCACCTCCCTGGATGGAGGAATAGTAGTAAAAGCACACTTTAATGTTATTTTTTAAATATCATTAACAAAGCTGATTTTCTTTCATTACCACTCTCTGTCTTTCCATCCCACACTTTTCAGCCCCTTGACCAATTTCAGGGAAGTTGGGAAAAGAAATATTGATCTCAAAGATGCAAATTTTGTCAGAAGAGATGATTAGGAGGAGAAAAGCAGCTTTATTACATAATCCTTACTGGACAGCAGAGAAACCTCACAAAACACAACCACTCTGCCTCTTATTGATGTCAGAAAATCCCATTATAAGGCATGAAATAATAAGGAAAAAAACATTATTTCTACACGTGTAGCTAATCTGTTAAATCCTGTATAACCCCAAAGTTTTCCATATTCAAAACTTGCTACTGAAAAGGGGAGGTTGGTGATTTCCTTTGTAATTTGAATATTCCTGCTTTGTTTTGTTAATTTTCCCTTGCTAAGAACAATTGCTGTGCCCTGGCGTCACTTTTATCTCTGGGTTTAAATTTGTTTGGCAGGAAAGCCCAGGGAGAAGCAATAGAAAGAGATTTTGAAATCCAATTGTGTGGGAACACGATCAAGAGATCTAAAACAAGGGACAAAGTGCTCCTGGGAGAGTCTCATTCCTGCTCTACAGGGTAAGAGCTTTGCAAAAAAATCGCTTTTTAAATGTATTTCCAGTCATCCATCCGAGGCAGAACATGCTTTTGCCTGGGATTTTTTTGTTGTTGTTGCTTTGTAGAATTGTTGACTATTTTTAGGTGATTTTTTTCTCCACGCATGAAACAAAGTCTCTTAGAGCACATAAGGTAAAATTGCTTTCAAGGGTAGGGATTTGAGGCAAACCCTGTGTTCTGAGTGAAGCTGTCCACACCTCGTTATGCAGTGTGGAAATTATTCATGATTCCTTATCTCCCTGCGGATATCAGCTGGGAAAAGCAGGAGCAGAGGATGCCTGGGGATGGATCCTGCTCATCCCACCGAGAACAGGACTCTTGGACAATTCATTCACGGGATTGAGCAGAAGTTACTTTATTGCTTACATTGTGCTTTATTTATACATTTGAACACTCCTGCACAACTGATATTGTCTTTTTGGATTGGTGTTGCTATCTTGTTTACGTGTTCTGTATGCACTTTTTAGGAAATATCATTGGCTACAGACTAATATTTTAAAGCCCTCCTTTATCTAGTTCTTGTAGTCTTAGTATTTTGTTTTTCAACCTCTTCTTTGTACTTTTAACACTTTTATGTTATTATATATTTATATATTAAGATTTATATATAATTTATATTTTATCTATAATACATTTATATATTTATATTTATATATCTTTATATATAATTATATATTAAAACAATTTATGTCTTAATAACCGCAACAAATTCCAAGAAGTTCTAATAAGAATAACTAAAACCAGTTTAACTAAACCACACTGTAACCTAAGCTGTTTAATACATCCCTACACTTCCCAATGGCTCAGCTAAAACTTTGGGAACGCTGCTGGAGCTAAACAAACCCACACAGGTCTCACAGGGGCTTTGTAATTAAAAGTGGAGAATTACTGAAAAGACTGAAAAATCTCTGTGTGGTTTCATCCTTGGGAGCCATGGAAGAACCTCCTGAGTTTTGCTGGCTTTTCCGAGGGTGGTTCTGGGGAGGACTCAGGAGGCTGGAGGTGCCAGCCCTGCCTGGGTTTGCTGCTGCAGGATTCAGGAGAGGCTGCTCCCCCTGCCATGGCAGCTGAGGGGACAGGAACAGGGATGTTGTGGGAATCAAACTCTGAGTGTCACCTAAAGCCACCTTGTCCCACTGTTGCAGCAATAAAGGAGACAGGACTCAGCTTCTTCATGCAGAAAAGCCAATTTTTTGCTCACATAACTCATTTTTATACAGTTTTTACAGATCTCGTGCTCAATTGCCTACTAGTTTTCTTGCCACTCAATTCATTGGTTAATAACTGGCATTTTACCTTTCCATCAAATCTCTCTGTTCTTGGATTGTTTACGTATTTTCTCCTCTGATTCTCATGGGACAGATCTATTCTTTATGCATGTGCAAACTTACCTTTCTTACTAGAATAGATTGTTGTGCTGAATGCCTTCATTCTTAGGATTTTTCCTTATGGGAACTTACAAGCTGACTGCTAGTTTGGCTAGAACAGCAGGGCCTAAACCATATTTTATTTTTTCTTTCATAATATCTCTACCTGTCTGCAGCATCCCACCCCAGCCCTCCAGACCCCACTGAAATCCCTGAGAAAATCTGGTTGGAAGCAGGAACTCCTGAGGGACAGAGGTTGGACATGGAGCATTTGCCTGAAAGGTTGAAAACGGAGCATTTTGGCTGCTGCTGCCTGGGCCAGTCCTGTCATCTGGACATTTTTTGACTTTTCTGGGTGCAGGCCTGTTGCTCTGATTTTCAGCCTTCTGATGTTTTCATTCTTGTGATGGAGTTTCTCACGCTGCTTTTTGTAAACATGCACATGTTTTTCTAACTGTCTTTTTGGTTTTCATTCCTTCTCCTGGGAGGAGAAAGGTTTGATGGACTTTGTCACTGACCAGTGTGGTTGGAGAGGTGGTAACTTCACCTTCCAATCGATGGTCGTTCCCAAACCTCTATATAATACAAAAATCAAAATAAAACCTTCTTCTTCCTTGCCTTCTCTCAGTGTAACTTTGCTGTGTCTCTGATTTGCGTTGCACGTTAGTATGACACAGGCCTGCAGAAGTTTTATTCCCATGGGAAAGCTCATTTTTCTCTACACAGAATTCTATAAACAAATCTCTGGGCTGTGTTTTCAAGGACACAGGTGGTGTTTGTCTGCCCTGTCTCCTGATGTGGAAGATGTAGCTTTCTTCCTCTGAACCTATGATACTGAGAATTGTTATTTCTCAACTGTAAGCATTTTCTAGCATTCTTGTACATGAGGAAGTGAGCATCTGAGCTCTGTACCTGAGCACATAATATCCCAAGCCTTATGAACAACAGAGTCATTTTAATAAATCATATTAATCCTGATATTAGAGTCAGAAAATTCTGTGTCGCTGCTCGGACCACAACAATAGCAGTCCTTCCCCAGTTCTGGATTTTCTAGGGGAAAGAGCCAGTTCTTAAACAGAAAACTCGATTTTGTTGGAAAACACGAGGGGGAAAAGCAAAAGGTTGAGGGAGTAGGGCAGGGTTTGCTCTGGGGTGAGCTCGGGCTGGGTTTGGTGAGGAAGGGAGGGAGGGTGAGGCTCGGACACTGCTTGTGCCTCATCATCCCCATGCGAGGCTGATTCATATTTGGAAATGATCTGGCTGCAGGCAGATAGTTTAGAACACCATCTATTATGCAGAGTCCTGCCTTGTTTACTTGCCCAATTAAATAATTAAAATTCCTCCAGCATTTGCGGCCTGCTCTTCGTTTTGCAGCTTTTCTGAGGAAAACTCACCCACTTTTCCTTACACAAACCTCGTCCCCAAATTCCCTCCGCCCTGGGGTTTCTGGATGAGATCTGGGAGATGCAGAGATTGCAGCTGTTTGTAGATGGGAGCTGTTTGAAAACGATCCTAATCAGAGATTGCAAAAGAAGGTGGTGGCTTCACTGCAGACTTTCCTGTGCCACATTTTTGTGGTTGCTTAACTCTGACCCCATAATTCTGTGTAGACATTAAATTGTCCCTTGTAGGAGCTGAAAGCCCCACAGGGGCAGAGGTGTTTTGGGAAGTTTAAAATTAAGGAAGGCATTAATTGTAAATATTTTTTTGCCTGGTGTGCTCCTCCCTGCAGAGTCCTTGAGCTTGGGCTCAGCTCCAAGAGCCAGGTGCCGGTGTCCTGAGCGTGGTGCCAGACAGAGCATAAATTATTGCATAAATCATAAATTATTGCATAAATCAGAGTCCTGTGGCCAAGGAGATTTCAGCAAGGAGGAGGAGGGCGGGGAGTGGAGGACACGCTCTGTAATTGAGGATCAAAGCTCCTGGGCTCTGCCTCTCCATCCACACAGGAGCTGCTCCCTGCACAGCATCCCCTTCCCGGCCGTGCTGGGGCACGTGGACAGGTGAGTTCTGCTTTTTCCCACCCCCATTTTCCCAGGAAAAGTCTTTCCTCAAAGTCACCCGCTGATGCATTTGGTGGGAAGAGGCTCAGGTGTCACCTGGTTTAGTAAAAACTGTGTGTAAGGGCAGAAATGGGATGGCTAATGAGGATATTGCCACGAGTAATTATTAATATTTCCAACTACAGAGGCATTTGTTTTGCTCACCTGGCAGGAAGAAAAGAGGTGGGGAAGATACGGAAGCAAAATATCACTAAAATCTCTGGGCTGTGCTTTTTTAGGATAAAATCTCACTTGATTTGGATCTATGGAGTTAATTGTATGTTATTTCTGAAGGATAAATTTCTTTACACAGATTTTGACACCACCAGGGGTTCGTTACTTCCCAATTAAAATGTGGGAAATCAGAGTTTTTGGTTTGTTTCCTCTTATTTACCAAAGGACAGAAAGTGTCAATAACTGAAATAGTCCTGTTTTCCCTTTTCCTCCCCAGTTCTGTGTCCTGCTGATGGCATAATGCAACACTCAGTAACTATTAGCATTGATTTATTTCTTCTGTAAAAGAAATCTGTGTTTATTATTATTTTAAATTTATTCTATATTCGATATTCTATAATATACACTACCTATTATA
>VXAX01007261.1:50479-64522 GCA_013399835.1 Leptocoma aspasia
GAATGGAATTGCCACAACTCCTGGATAAAAGGAGCTCTCCTGGAGCCTCCTTGGTGGGGCTGGGGCAGTGAGAGGTCCCCATTTCCCTGATTTCCCCATTTCCCTGATTTCCCCATTTCTCCCACAGGAGCTCAGGGCAGTGGGAGGTCCCCATTTCCCTGATTCTCCCCATTTCCCTGATTTCCCCATTTCTCCCACAGGAGCTCAGGGCAGTGGGAGGTCCCCATTTCCCTGATTTCCCCATTTCTCCCACAGGAGCTCAGGGCAGTGGGGATGGATGTGAAGAGCACCCCGAGTTACCTGTACTGGCTCTTCTGCCAGTTCGAGCTGATNTCCCACAGGAGCTCAGGGCAGTGAGAGGTCCCCATTTCCCTGATTCCCCCATTTCCCTGATTTCCCCCATTTCTCCCACAGGAGCTCAGGGCAGTGGGAGGTCCCCATTTCCCTGATTTCCCCATTTCTCCCACAGGAGCTCAGGGCAGTGGGAGGTCCCCATTTCCCTGATTTCCCCATTTCTCCCACAGGAGCTCAGGGCAGTGGGGATGGATGTGAAGAGCACCCCGAGTTACCTGTACTGGCTCTTCTGCCAGTTCGAGCTGATCACCTGCAGCTACCTGATGGAGCCCTGGGAGAAGGTGCTCTTCTACTCCTTCAACCTGGCCATGCTGGGGCTGCTGCTCTACACCACCTACCTGTGCCTGGCTTTCCAGGCCAGCTCGGCCTTCCAGCTCCTCTGCAGCTTCCTGGGAAACCCACGGGAAAATGCTCTTTCTGTGGTGAAGTAAAACCTCAGCCTGACTTTGGCATCAAAGAGTGTCCTCATCCCGTTTTTGTCCAGGAGCAACAAAGTCTGCTTTAGTCTCTCCTCGTGTTTTGCTCTGACAGCAAATTATTTTTCCTCCAATCAATCCCTGTTTTCACTATTTGCTTCTTCAAGAGCTTTCAATTTTAATGGCCCACTGGAATTACAGAGCTGGGACTGGGACAGGAACAACTCCCCTGAAAATTTTGTTATTCCGGGGAAAGGAACAACCCCCCTGAAGTTTTTGTTCTCCCAGGGAGAAGGATCAACCCTCCTGAAAATTTTGTTATTCCAGGGGGAAGGAACAATCACCCTGAAGGTTTTGTTATCCCAGGGAAAGCTGCTTGGATATGGAAAGTTTTCACCTGGAGAAATGATAGAGCATGAATTTGTTCTTGTCTGCCAGAAGAGATGTGCACACAAAAATCCTGGAGGAGTGGGAGCTGCTTCCCTGAGCTTGCTGTGTTTCTATGGGATGATTTCAGGATTTATTCAGTCTCCTTGATTGTTTTATACAATGAATTACCTGACTGGCTCGTTATCATGATGCAAACAATGCCACTGATTCATTAAAAATGTGAGGATGTGCTGCTGTGAAAGTTTAAGATGAAATTCTCAGATTTTTGGGCTTTATAAAAACAGATCATTTTTGGTTTACTTTAGAAGAGGAGTAAATCACGTGCATCATATAATGTAACACTACAGATTCACTTGTGGTAGGGTTTCAGTTGAAAATAAACCCCATAAAAATATAAAAATGCAATGTCTCCTTCTTTTCTTAACCCTTTACTCCCTACTTTTCACCTTTTACACTCTCCCTGTTGAGCAGTGTCTGAACCACGAACTCCTGAGCTGGAAATGACATGCTGGATTTGGCTGGGACTGCTTTTATTCCAAATTCCGTAACTTTTCAGCCTTCAAAGCACCAGACTCCTGTGCTGCCAGCTTCCTGCAGTGGGCAGGAGCTGCTCTGGGATGAGTTTGGGAATGAGAACTGGGGTTTGGAATCCTCAGGAGATGAAGGGAGTCCAGCAGGACACACAGGGTGACACAAATCCACATTTTTCCACCCACACTGAGGTGAGTTTTGGGACTTTTTCCAGGCTCCTGGAATGTCCTCTCCTTCCAGAGGATGGGTTGTTGCTGTAGGTTGCTGTAGGTGGCAATCCAGGGACTGAGGGAATGAGGCTTGGTCACAGGAGGTGACAAAACAAAGTGAAGACATTAATTATGTCATTTGTCACCTCAGCTGCTTTCCCAGTTTATAATTATGGGGAAATAAGGCAGGAGATGAAAGTAATTCCTCTGGGAAAATGAAGGCAGCTGTGCTCAAACGCCCAAGTTCTTTAACAATGCCCAAGTATCTCTAAGTTTGTAAAAAAAATCTATTCAATACTTTCAAATTTGGATTCAATGGGGTGTTTTATTAAAGTAATATAATGGTTGAAGTAGTAATTAGTGTAGAGTTGCTTTCATGCTTAGTCTGTATATGATATTTACTGATATTTACCAATACAAAATGGAACACACAATATTTTAATTATATCAATCATTGGACTATTTATGGAGACTGATTTCTTCCCAGCCTGTCAGTCTCTAATACAGAGAAATACAGGCAGTACTTTCCATTACAGGTGCAAAATCTGTATTTCTCAAGACTGTGTAAAAAAATATTGCTCAAGATGTGCCTGGGGAGAGCCCAGGACAGGAGCAGGTCACCCTCAGTTCCAGCAGAGGACTCCCCAGGGACATCCCAAACATTTCTGGGCATGCAGGAATCCCAGAGCAGGCTGGAGGAGCAGGAACTCTGCCCTGTTTGTGCTCCTGCTGCCCTTTCCCACGTCTGTTTGTGGGTGCCTCCAGTGCCTGGGGCCTCTTTTGCAACAACCGGGGTGGGATTGGGGGTGGGATTGAGGGTAGGATTGGGGTGGGGCTCTGCTGCCATGCCCAGATCCCAGCTGGGCTGGAGGAACGGGACAGAGCCAGGAAAGCACCAAAATCCAGCAGAGGACACAAGGGGCAGCCGGAGCTCCCCAGAGCTCCTGAGCCATTTTCCTCATCACCTCCTTTTCCCTGCCTGTCCCAAGACTCCAGGATTTCAAATGTTTCATCTCATTTCAGCTCCCAACGCTGCCTGGGCTGGAAGCACCGGGAGCCCCACGGGCTCTGGATTTGTCAAGTCAGGCTCAGCTGGGAACGGGACCAGGATCAGGCACGGCTGGGGCTGGGCCAGGGGGGTTTAGGGCAGAGATCAGGGAAGATTCTTCCCCCAGAGGGTGCTGGGCACTGCCCAGGCTCCCCAGGGCATGGAGGCTGCCAGAGCTCCAGGAGGGTTTGGACACCACTCCAGGGATGCCCGGGCTGGGATTGCTGGGCTGGAGCAGGCTCTTCCCACATTTCTCCAGATTTTTCCAACCAGCTCCACAGGCTGCTCTGAGTGGCCACAACGCTGAGTTGCTCACACCTGATGCTCAGTGTTCCAAACCCAAATGAACGCATGGGTGAAGCAGGAAGTGTTTCAAAAGGAATGGGAAATGGAATATTCCCTGCTCACCCTTCTCTGAGCACGCCGAGGTCAGCTGTGGCTGCCCGGGGCAAGTTTCTGTCCTGGGCTTCTAAGGAAGGAATGGGAGGATAACATCCAGCACCATTCAGATCCCTGCCATGGAAAAGGAAATACTGAAATTGCACAACTTAACTCACCCCGGTTCGGCAAGAGTGGGAACTAAAGGACAAAATAAGAACCAGCTGCTAAAATCAAAGTGCTCGTGCTGCTCTGTGATGTTCCCAGCCAGACCATCCTGCTGGATTCCCAGCGTCCTCCTTAGGAGTGACTTTTATTGTAGGGCTTTCACACCTTATCTCCCCTCCAACTCGAATTGTACTGATCCAAAGACGATTCTGTTCATGTGGAATTTCAGCCCCTCTGCTGCTGATCACTTCAGGAGTTTTTAGAAGCTTTCTGAGATAATTTCTTACTCCTCGTTACTGTCATTGTTTTGCACTACAATAGCTGCACTCTGCCTGATTTCCAACCACGTGTAATTGCAGTTCTTATCTTTGCTGTTCATTACCTGACCTGAAATTCCTGTTTGTGGAATGAACCTGTCAGCACCTCCTGCCCTCTGCATCCCACAGGACATTTCCATCTTGCAGGGATTTGCTCAGAGCAGGAGGGAGTTTCCAGCAGATCTGTTTGCTTTTCCAGAGCTGACCTGAAATTCCTCTGTCCTGCTTGGCTGCAAGTTTCTGCTTCACTTCCCTGCTCAGCTGAAACTGCTTCATGCAACAGTTGAGTTCCAGTCTCCCTGAGACAGGAAATTCCTCTACTGCTGACATTCCCAGAATAGAGCAGAGATATTATATGAAATAGAATTAGATAATTTTCCAGGTATTTTTTACAGGGATCAAGGTGTGAATCACCATCCTTAGGGCACAAACTCTCAGCAGGGTGTGCAAACAGCACCAAATATTTCACAGCTTCAGGAGTTTCCTGCCATCTCACAGATCTCACTGACCAGAGATGAGTTTAAAATCGGCTTTCAAGGCTTTTCAGTCCTTCTTGGGGATTTGTGCCATAATGGTTTCAGTTTAGGAAGCTGAATATTTAAATTGCACAAAATCCCTTCAGTTTCTTGCTTTACTACCATCAGGCTTTGGTTTTGTCGTGGAACTGAAACCCTGACAAGTTTTAAACTTCATTTTCTGACTTGGCTTAAGCAGGTTCCAGCTTGGATTTAGGAGGAAACAGATCTCGACAGCAACAAGATTCTTTGTTCCACGATTATGTCCTGGAATGAGCTGAAGCAAACATTCCCAAACCCTCTGGATTTCCAATTCCCACCACTCCTTTCACCTGCTCTGGGAGGTGCAGCTGAAACCAATGGCCCTGAGTTGAGATAAAGCTGCAGAAGGAGCAGTTTGCTGACATTAAACCCTCCAGCACCAAGTTCAAAGCAGTTTTTGTCTTCTTTTTCTTTAGCTTGGTGTTATTTTGAATTTAAATATCAAGAAGTGCATGGGCATGAAGAGTTTTTCCTGAGTTTTTAGCCACCTTTTCCTCGGAGCAGGGAGCTCTTGGGGCCATGCAGGAACAGTGACACCAGGTGGACTCTCAGCACAGGCACATCCTGATTTTTCCATGGATATTCCTGCAGGAAAAGGGGGAAGAGCTGGGATTGGATCCACCTCTGTCAGTCCAGGGTGGAAATGGAGCCAGATTCTTCCCAGTGGCATCCAGTGGGATTAATCCAAATCCCAAAAATCCAAAAACAGATCCCTGCCAAAATCCAAATCCAAAATCCCTACTCCAAAACCAGAAGGAATCTGTACCCATGTCTCTTTTAATGGCAAACTTCCTGACACAATATTCCTCTGGAATTCTGTTTTAAGCTACTTCCAAGAGCAAGAGACTGCATTAACACTGATTTTGTGGGAAGCCCCCACCAGATCAGTGTCTCAATTCCTCAGTTTGGAAGCTCCCAAAATTGGCCCAGGAGCTGTCCCTGGAGTGCAGCCACGCTCAGGCAGCTGGCCTGAGGTTAAAAGGGTTTTCCCATGAATATTTCACCTCAGCAATTTCCATCTGGGAAAATTTGGGACCCCTGGAGTTACATCAGGCCATCCACTAACAGGTTTTTAAAGCAGTTAAAGGTGAAATCATCACCTTCAGCTTCTCACCAGCAACACACAAGACTTTTATCTAGGGAAAAAAAAAATCCAAAATGAGTGTTTGCACACCCCAACCCCCTTTTTCTGTTCATTTTCCCCCTCAGTTATCCAGCTTTTGTGCTGTAAAGTCTGACTTACACTTTTTTTTTCACCATTCCTCTGGGCAAAACATAATTCCAGAGTTCTGCACAGCTTCTCCCATGACTTCCAACTCAAAATTCATCAACATCTGGGTGGAAATGCATCGTTGAGCAGCTCTGACTTAAAATCCTGAAGGATTTCTGTGGTGTAATAGGAGCTTTTTGTGGCTTAACTCAGAGATTTTCAGGAAGAGCTGCAGAGCAAGAGGCAGCTTTTATCCATGACAATTAATGCCTTTGTTAACTCCAGTGGCAGTGAAAATATTGGCAAATATTGGATTTGTTGGACACTCCTCTGAGCTCCCAAAGGGGCAATGGAAGCTTGAGAGGCTACAAAGAGACCCAGCTTTGGTTGTGGGGAGCTGCTCCAGCCACAGAAATCCCACAAAGCCAAGCAATCCTTGGATTCATGGCTTCAGCAGCACAGGAACTTCCCAGCCAAAACTCCTGCTGAAAGATCCAGGGAAGCTTTCCCAGGCTGGCAGCAGAGCAGGGAAGGGGGGAAAGGAAGAGGGAGATCTCCAGGGATAAACAGGATGAGAGCACAGCAAATACCCAACGTTCCTGGGAGACTCCAGCGAGGAAAACAGGGAGGAGGGAAAGGATTGATGGAAACAGCACAGTTTAAACCCAGTTTTTATTATTCTTAAGAGAAATCCAGGGAGTTTATTAGTCTGTCTTCTTTGGACTTGCAGAGTGTAACTGGATTTTAAAATGAACTAAAAAAAGATGAATGAAAATAGCTCAAGAGGTTTTAATCCTTTATAGCTGATTTATTAATAATTGCTGTGCATGTTGCTTTTAATCCACTGATCCACATATGGGATATAGTTCAATATTCATCACACTCCACAGGATTTTCCAGCCTTTCTGATCAAGGGAAGTTTTTCCAGGGAAGTTTTCAGGGAAAGTTTGTTTTCAAGTTTTTTTTCCCTTTCCAGGGAAGTTTTCTTTGTGTAAGGGAACAGAAATTACAGTTTTGAGCTTCCCCAAAATATGGATTTATGGAATAATCTACCAGTATCATAAAAGGCTTCAAACCATCGTGCCAAAAAATGGGGAAAACCTTCCCCGTGTGAAAAATTAAAGCTGTAACAGTAGCTAGGGACTCTAAAATCCAGGAAACCGGAATAAAATCTTTCCCTCTGGACATCCTTCCTTGTTTTCTCCACTGCAGAAATTGCATGGAAAGATCCCTCAGGGATGGGAGGAACTTGTGGAATTCATATTTGCAATGCTTCCACCAGAAACTGAACTTTAATTGCTGATTCCATGGAATATCATCCATAAAATATTAATTCCAGGCCATTATTTTGGGGTGCATAGTGGGAGTTCTGTCACTTTTCGTGGTTTTGTGATGGTTAATTATGATCTGGGGAGTTTTTCCTCCCCAAGGGAATATTTCCTGCATGGAAGCCACTGTCCTTACTCTGTCAGCATTTCTGCTCCCTCCCCTCCAGTGGCGTCCTGGGAAATGTGGAGATCTTCCAGCATTTCAGCCAGGCTGATCCGTGGAGCTCCATCATCATCTGTGTCACTCTCCACTGGAATATCTGCATCTAAAACCACACAGAAACCCCCCAAAAAACCAGCTAAGCAAAGAAAACAAACCCCAAACCACAGAGCAACCCCAAGGGAAAATGGGGAAAAAAACCCAAACCAACAAAGCCAAAACAACCAACAAACCACAACCAACAAACAAAATTCCTCCTAAAAACTCAACAGTCCCCTCATGAAAAAAAAAATTAATTCCGTGTTAAACCTTCACCCAGCAGAGATTTTTGGGTGCAGGAGGAAAGTTCTCTTTCACATTAAAGGCAAGGAAACAAAACCCATCAGGTGAAACACATCTGTGAAACATTTCACAGCACTTCTCCAGGCATGAATAGCTTGGAGAATGCAAATAGAGAATTTCAGTAAAATTATTTTGCCTCAAACACGATTTAAACATGATTTAATTACACCCAATGAAGGAGTTAGAAAGGCCTTACTTCTGTAAATGTTGACATTCTTCCTTATGGTCTCATCCTCTTCCAGATCTTCCAGGAAGTCCTGGTATTGTCTGTAAAAGATGTGGGATGTATTTATTCCCTTTTCCTTTGGATTTATGGGAATTCATGCAACAAAGTGAAATCCCAGCAACAAAACCCCATCAGAGCTGAGAGCATCCCCACACTTCCAGCTCGTTCTCGCCGCTGTTTTATCCTCACCTATCAATTCCCAACTCATTTCTCTCTAATTTTCTCCTTATTTCCTCTCAGCTGGGGGTTGTTTAGAAGCTGCTGCTGCTGGAGCAGCTTTGTCACTGAACAAGGAGAGCAGATACTGAACCTTTCATCATCTGTGTCCGTGGCTTCCCTGTCCCTTTCCAGCTCCTGCAGCTTCCAGTTCCTGCGGCGCTGCCGCTTGGAGCGGTCGTAGCTCTTCTTGATCAGCACCTGCAGGGGAAAAAAAACAAAACCTTTTTCCACCTCCCAAAATCCCAAATCAGCAGCCAAATCCACATTTGGGCATCTGAAACCAGCTGGACTAGCACTCAGCAGGGTTATATTGAATTTACAGGGAATTTGTCAGTTCTAATGTTTCCAAACGCTTGGAAAATGGTCCTGAAGAGACAGGCACACACTGGAGTTATAAAGCAGTGATTGGTAATTAGAATAAAAATAACAATTCATGTTTGTCTAACCATGGTAATGGAATAAAAACCAACAATTAATGTATTACCTAACCATGGTAATTGGAAAAAAAAACCAAAATAAATGTGTAATTTAACCATCACTCAAATATTTAAGGCAACAATCCCTCAAAATCAGATGATGCTCAAATTTCACTGTTAATATCCTGTCTTCCTTCAGGCACTGTTCACTGTAAAATCACACTCCCTCACAGCCTTGAGAGACCTTTGGACAGAGAAAGGGATTTTCTTACCACATCAGGAATGTGCTGGGGGTTCATCTTGTTGGCAAATTCATCATTTAAGTTGCAGTTGGCCAAGTCAAAGCTAAAACAGAAACAGGGGTTTTATTCTGCTTCATGAAAAACCCTGAGCTCAATGACTCAGTGCTAAAGGGCAGCACAGTGCAAGGTGCAGCTCCCAAGCAAGAGAAATGTTTCCAGAGGAAGGCAAACAAATAAAAATCCACATCAATGTGCAGCTTTCATAACTGCTGCTGTTCCCAAATCCTGTTCTGTTGGCACTTCCCAACCCCTGGCATCCAACTGCAACATCCACTGAGGTGCTGCTGGGCTCACAACGTTCATGTTTAAACCTTTTTAAGCATCACCTAATTTGCCTAATCTTACAAAAAATTCACATTTGTTATCACTGTATATGATATTCATTAGCAAACAAATAATTAATTGGTGTTTTAAAAATCCTTCTCATCTAATTGTGGTTAAATTGTGATTCCAAGCTGCACTCTGAAAGCAATCAGCTCTCTTATTTCTAACAATTTTTACATGAAAACTCCTTCTAGAAAAGAGATTTCCTGGATTAGGAGCAGGATGATTCCACCCCTTTAGCTGCTTGCATTTTGAAATCAGAACAACACCTTCTTGATAACACATGAATTCAGTCATTAAATAATAATTTAATCAAAGTTTCAGAAAAGAAGAACAGACCCCAAGACCAGGTCTCCAGGATTCAGGATGTGCCCCAGGTGAGTGCAGCAGAAATATTGGTGATCTGTGTCCAGCTCCGAGGTTTTCCTGACCCAGGCTTCAGCCAGAGTGTGCTTTGGGAATGGAAAATGAAACATTCCTTAACCAAACCCAGCTTAACCCCAACATCTGCACTCATTTCAACTCCACTTGTCATTAAACCTGTGTTTCTGCGTCCAATATCCAATGTATCCCTTGCTACTTCTCATTTGTCATTAAATAAAAGTGAGGAGATGGACGTGGCAACTCTCTGGAATTCCCAAATGCTGTTTCTATAAATAGCCACCTATTTTAGCTTTTAACTGAAAAGATCCACTAATTCTTGTTAAAAAGAAATGCTTCAACAAAGCCAACTCAGTCATTAGAGCTGCAAAGTTAATATTTCAATACCCAGTAACAAGCAGAGTTTAAACTCTTCAAGAAGAACCCCTGGAAGTGGAATTCACATGCTGCCTGTGCCATTTCCAACTCAAATGCTCCCAAGGAAAGTTTCTGCCAGTGGCAAGATCCAGAGCAGCCCAGTCTGACTGTGCCAGGCAGATCCATGAATTCAGCTCAGCAGAAGGCCCAAAGCATGAATGAACCAGAGAAATTCTCACCTTGTTGGATCGAGCCCCTGCCCCAGCACCTTTTTTCTTCTCGTGGACCCTGCTGATGTCCATGATGATGAACTCCTCCAGCTGCTTGGGGTGGAACAGGCTGTGGAAGGGGTGACGCCAGTAGGTGTTCCCATCGATTTCAGCAACTGCAAAATGGTCAGCGAGAGAATTTCTTGTGAAAAAAGAACCATTAAGCAAAATGAAGGCAACTGCCAGACATGGTTTGTTCATCACTGTAACAATTCTTGAGGACATGACCCACATTGCTGCAGGAGCAGCTGATCTGTGGCAGACTTTAATCAAAGGAATTCTTATCTGGATCCATCCTTTTAGAGGGATTCTGCTGCCCAAGCTCACCAGCACACACCAAGCAAAGCACAGAATTTCTGCTACTGAAGTGGCTGCAGATTTACTCCAGATGCCATCTAATTGTAGAGGAATCATAGAGGAGTAACAGAGGAATAAAGCTGACACAGGTAAATGCTCAGAACATCCAGGAACTCAAACTGAGCCTGCACATTCTGCCCAGAATCCTATGGACATCAAGCTTGGAGAGCTCTTAGTTCACTACAAAATTTCTACTGTACAGATAAATTTAACAACATTAAGGTGCAAAAATGCAAGATTTTGTGGAAACAAACCCACAGTAATTGTGCCAGCAGAACAATCAGGTGCTGAGGAAAACCCCAAACTTACTCTGCAGAGTTCTGGGGTCGATGAGGTGGATGGTGCTGGTCACCCTGATGCACACACAGATCTGGCTCATGTTCCCCAGACTTTGGGCCAGCTTGGGTGACAGACACACAACATTGTCCTGCAAACCAACACAAATATTTGACATTCCCATTTCCTCAATTTTTTAACCAAATCTTCTGAAATAAAATTTTAAACTTTGCATTTTTATTTTTTCTAGCCCCAGTAACTTCTACGGTCCCTGTGTGGATCCCTCCTCACCCCCCAAACCCTACAATCTCCAAATCCCAACTCTTCCCACAACACCCTAAAGATGAAGCAGAGGGAAGCTACCTTGCATATGGGAACAATCTCCACAGAGAAAGTGCTTTTGTAGTTGTAGACATTGCTGTGAATGTCGTGGGAGATCAAACGCTGGGATGATTTGGATCTGTAAAACGTGAAAATGGAGTTTTCAGGAAACAAGAAGGACATCACCTGGAACAGGAGATCCCTGGAACAAAGTGTCTGTACCACAAATACAAATATTAAGGGCACAGAGGTAAATGTTCCCATGGCTAAGTGGAAAACGGGGGACTTTTGTAGAAGGGATTTTGTCTGTTTTGTTTAAAATACAGATTCCTTACACTTGCACTTACGAAACTCTTTTAAAATGAAGGATTTAAGACAATTCCCCAAAGTTCTGAGTGCTCAAGGCAATGAACAGGAGAGCTGTACCTGGATGGAACTGTACACTGAAGGAAGTCCACCATCTTCTGGGCGTGTTGCTTGGAAGAGTAATAAAAATCCAGGCCATCTGAAAAGAAAGGAAACAAATCTATTTCTATTCCATTTTACCAAATATAATTCATCAGCTTTTCTCTACACAGCTCCCAGCACACACACATGAAAACATCCATCAGAAATCCAGGTTATTCTGCCTCCAGACCCACTCACCGTGGATTTCTTTGATCCTTAGTGTGTTTTGGTGGAGCCTGTGCTTCAAAATCAGCTGCTCCAAATAGTAAAAAGTCTTCTTGTGCACAGTCTAAAGCCAAACAAACACAAAAGCATCAAGGTTATTTAAGAAGTATGAAGAACAAAGCAGAATCTCTGAGGAATAAACATTTATATGGAGAGATCACCTAGAGAAGGAATATCCAAGTAAACAAAAAGATTTCAGAGTGCTCTACTTATACCAAATTATTTAAAGCTTCCACTTGTCATTTTTGTGTAACTGGTTGCTAGAGAGATCTATTTCCTTTAAAGAAGATTTAAATATTTGTCCCACTGTTTTCCAAACTAGCTTAAAACACAGAAGGGTATTTAGTTACCTACACAAGATCCTCCTGCAGGCATCACTTTAAATAATAATACTGGTTACAATATAACAGAGTTAATATATATAATAGAGTTAATACTGGACAGCAGAAAGTTTTTCTAAACTGAGTAAAAAAAAAATTCAACAACCTTGAACACAAAACATATCCCTGTGGCTAAGTGTGAGCACATTTTTGTTTGAGAAATCCAGAAAACCTGTACCCAATTCTTTGCCTGACTGTTCTGCCACAATCAAATAAAAATTCAGTTTGCCTCTACCTTTTGCCTGACTTGCACCACAGCTTTCCAGAAATCCTTGGCTTCAATCCTGTGACAGTCTTCACACATCTGAGACTGAACAATGTACTCCACCACAAACACCTGCTGCAGAACTGCCCCATTTATCACCTGCAAAACAGAAGTGTTCAAAGTTTAAGCTCTGTTTGGATCACAAATAACAGCAGTATTTTCCCATCTTTTACTGGAACAGACAATCATTTTCTTCATTCTGATGAATGTCACTTTAGTGACAAAATTTAGGCAGGATGAAATCTAATAATAAGGAAAAGAATAATTTTAAAAATCCTGCTGTTTGCTGTAAAAGCTTTTAAAAGCCACAGAGAGAAGGTTGTGCTCCAGTTACCTCTTTCTGAACAGTCAATTTGAGCTTCAGCCTCTTGGAATGTGGTTCTGTCCAAATGAATCCTGCATCAATCAGCCGAACCTGCCCGTGGGAAGGACAAGAGCTCAGTAAAACCAAGTCTAACCCCACAAACAGAAACTTATGGTTCAGTAAACAAGCAAAGAAGTGAATAACTTCAATTAAAAATATACATTAATATCCCAAATCCAATTAATAGTGCTTAGTTAGAACATGGAGGTTGATCAACATAAAATCAAGATGCTCCATCTCAGCTCTTTCCCTCTAATAATACTCTGAACCTAAGGGATGCTTTACTCAACTGAAACACGTGAATTTGAGTTAATTTATGTACACACCTCTGCAACCCTTTTTCATATCATCATAAACC
Source organism: Leptocoma aspasia (assembly GCA_013399835.1). Lineage (NCBI taxonomy): Eukaryota > Metazoa > Chordata > Aves > Passeriformes > Nectariniidae > Leptocoma > Leptocoma aspasia. The sequence continues at coordinate 63,375 of VXAX01007261.1, forward strand.
AGTGAGAAGAAATACTGCATAAATAATTTCTGAAACGTGCAAAAAACTCTGAAATTGAGGTACATTAAAAACAATCAGCTCCCCTCAGTTCATTCTGCTCAGCTCCCATCTCTCAATTGTGACCAGACTGTGAGACCCCAGCAGGATCAGCTTCTCACCTTGCTCAGGGAAGCTTTGATTTTCTTCAGACACAAAGCCAGGAGCTCTCTCGATTCCAAGGCACACTGGATCCAGGTTCCTGGAGGCTGGAGATACCTGGGATGCAGGGAGCATTTTACAGCACGTGAAAGCTGCTTGAGCATCCTAAATCACTCCAAGGACGAGCAGCTATTTCCAAAGCTTTCAGTTTAGTAACACCAAAGCAGCTACAACTTTTAGAATCATAGAAAATAATGGCAAAGTGGCTAAGGTGACTGAGTTCATTCCCCCAGCACTGCCAAGGCCACCACTAAACCACATCCCCAAGTGCCACATCCACAGGGCTTTTAAATCCCTCCAGGGATGGGGATTTCACCAGTGCCCTGGGCAGCTGTGCCAGCCTGGGCATCCCTTGCCATGAAGAATTTTTCCCAATATCCCAACTAACCCTTCCCTGGCTGCCCCCTCCTGCCAGGGAGCTGTGCAGAGCCAGAAGGTTCCCCCTGAGCTCCTTTCCTCCAGACTGAGCCCCCCCAGCTCCTCCTCACCAAACCTGTGCGCCTTCGCCTCCCTAACCCCTGAGACTGATGAATTCCAAGGGCATTTTGCTGCCATCCCCAGCGATTTCGCGGCTCCTCACCTCTCGCACTGCTTGCAGAAGTGCACCGTGCCCTGCTTGGGGATGCCCTCGGTGATGTCCACCTGGGCCCGCAGGCAGCCCACGCACATGTTGGCCGGGTTGGGCGGGATGGGGACGCCGCACTGGCAGCACAGGCTGGGACACAGGGACAGAGAGAAGCACAGTCAATCACAGTCACAGACACAGTTACAGCCACAGTCACCGGGAACCCCGGTCCCCCCGCCACCGCTCACATGTGTCCCTGCGCCGGGGCCGCCGGGGCCGGCAGGTACTCCATGGCTGCGGAACACGCGGCGCTTTCCGGCCGGCAGAGGAAGGGGAGGAGACGGCGGCGCCGAGCCCAGCCCGGCCCGCGGGAGGGTGGAGTGAG
>VXAX01007261.1:66668-80970 GCA_013399835.1 Leptocoma aspasia
ACACGGAGAGACGGGCGGGAACCGGGAGGGGATCCAGAAAGGGCCGTGAGGGGCCATGGGGCCGCGGGGGGGAAGCGGTGAGGGAGCCGTGAGGGGATCGTGGCGGAGCTGTGAGGGAACGTGGAAAGGGCTGGAGGGGGGCTGTGGAGAGGCGGGCAGGAGCTGTGAGGGGCCATGGGGGAACCCTGAGGGGGTCACGATGGAGCCGCCATGGCGAAGCGGGCGGAAACCGTGAGGGAGCCATGGGGAAACGTGAGGGGGGCGTGATGGAGCCGCCATGGAGAAGCGGGCGGGAACCGTGAGGGAGCCATGGGGAAACGTGAGGGGGGCGTGATGGAGCCGCCATGGAGAAGCGGGCGGGAACCGTGAGGGAGCCATGGGGAAACGTGAGGGGGGCGTGATGGAGCCGCCATGGAGAAGCGGGCGGGAACCGTGAGGGAGCCATGGAGGAGCCCCGAGGGAGCACGGAAAGAGCCGTGAGGGAGCCGTGGAGAGGCGGGCGGGAGCCGTGAGGGACGTACGCTGTTACAATTCATTAGTTAAGAATGAAACGATACTTTTAATTTACAAGGAGGGGCCGGTACAGTCCGTTTATGTTCCATTTGTGACGTACCATAAGCACTGTATGGAAAGCAGGAACCGCCGTGGCAGGGGGTCAGGATTAAATGACTTTTAAGGTAGTTTCAAACGCAAAAGCATTCTGTCATTTGATGATTCTGTGATACCAAGGTTTGTTTGTGGATCAGCATTTGTTTCCTGCAGGTTATGCTGGAGAAAAATAAAGCTGAATTGCATCAACACGTTGTGTGGGATTTATTTAATGTGGTAACATGCTGATGGAAGTGAAGAGTTTTTTCACTCGAGGACTGAAAATCACAGCCTGTCAAGCTGTCTGCCATGTTTTAAATTCTTTGGCACATTTTTCTTTGGTGGGCTGCTTGTGTTCACACAGTTACTCCCTTCTGCTCCTTTGAAATTAAGTTTCTTTGCAGACCTTGCTGGAGACTCACTATGGACCATATTATTATAAACAATGAAAGGAAAAAGCACAATAAAAAAAAAGAAATGTTTCCCTGGTTTGAAGTTTTGTTTCAGAACCTCTGCTACACCGTGGGTCTTACATAGTTTTTATTTTGAAGCCCTGATGAATCACTCCATCTTTGATTTAGAAAATAAAACATTTCCAGGCTGACATTTGGAGAGTCTGGCGTTGGGAGGGGTAGGACAAAGCCTGACTTCTATGGAAACCACACCTTTGAAGTCACTGGGAGGAGAACTGGATCCTGATAATGCTGGAAAAGTTTCCGTTGCAGATCTATTTTCAACTGCAGATTTGTTTTCTCCACCTAATTTTGGTGCTAATACACCAAATCCCACCTCAGCTCCAGGCACAGGCACAGTGAATCTCAGAAACTGGGTTCTTTGTAGTCATCAAGTTTTTTGTGTTGCCTCTGCAAGCTCTGGTTGTCCTCTGGCTTCTGTGGAAAATTTGTGTTTTAAACTGTATTAGAACCACTTCTGAAGGGTTTTATATTTTTGCACAAAATGAGGTAAAAAGCAAAGCAGCCTGAATCTCACCCTTAGTGAAAGCCATATCAGTTTGTACTGATTTCTTACGTGTTTTTCAGTGAGTATTAAATGTTATATTGATTTTATACAGGAGTTTTCTGCTTCTACTGCTGTATTATTTCACAGCATTTAAATGATCTGTACGATAGGCAAGGACAGCGAGCACACCATTTAAATATATGTTAAATTTAAAAATGTCATGCTATTTAAAAACAGGTTTCAATTCAGATTTGCTCTCAGGCTTATTTGCAAGTGGCTTGGCCCTCAAGAAAGTCCCTGTATGTGTTTTTGGGAAAGCTCAAGTGCCAAGACCAGAAAAGTCAGGAGACCTTGTGCCAGTGACAACAGCTCCCAGCAGCTTCATTTTCATTAGGAATGTCCATTAGAGCAATAGCATGGGAAATTCACGGGCAATATCCCTGTGATTAATTTCACAGACACCTGAGGTCACTATTCCCTCACATTCACTGGATGCAGGAAAGGAGGTGCCCAAAGAGCTCCTGGGATCTCTCCTCCACTTGGAGCTGCTCTGACCTTCCCAAAGAGAGTTTGTTCTGGGCTGCTCTTTTCATTACCTGTGCTCATTTTGGTAGAAAACTCCAGGAACTTAAGAACAGAACCAAACCGTTTTACACTTATTTTTTCCTATTCACTGTCATATAAATTGGGGATTCAGAGCAGTGTGCACAGCACCTCCACATCAGAAACAATAAAAACATCCTCATTTAATCATTTAACTGTAGGATTTTAGTGACAGCATCCAGCTGGAAGCATGGCAAGGGCAGTGCAATAACAACAAAACACCTTTCTGATCTTCACTGGTGCCCAGTTTAGTTTTGAGCAGGATCCTGGTGGCACCCAGTCTGTATTTTTAGCTGTTGAGGTCCTCAGCGTTCACACATTCCCGACAATTCTGCTCCTCTTCCTATTGGAGGAAGATTTAGAGGGATGGAGCAGTTTCCGTTCTGACAATAGAGGAGTCACCAGGATTCAGAGAGGGGAATTAACTGGCACAGAAGAAATGACAACAGAAGAATGGCCAGGATTCAGAGAGGGGAATTAACTGGCACAGAAGAAATGACAACAGAAGAATGGCCAGGATTCAGAGAGGGGAATTAAAGGCAGGGCTCTTTGTGGGAGCTGTTTCAGCTTCCAGTGCTACCAGAGACATTCTTGGGCAGGAACAGATCGTGCCTGGCCTGTGTGTGGGGTGGCAAGTCCCAGATTTATTCCAAGCCAGGATCTAGCTCCCAGTTTGTAACCAGACATCTCCAAGCGGTCTGTTCCTTTGGAAAGCAGGGCTTTCCTTACTTTTTATGGATTGCAGCTGGGAAGTTGCACACTGATAATTTCAGCAAGGGCTGCTGCTTCAGCTTGTCCTCTGTGGTCTGAACGGGAGGAGTAACATTCCCTGATTCCAGTGGGACACGGCACTTCCAGGGGCTGCTTGCCGTGCGTGCACCTGCACTAAATTTACTGGGATAATGCTCCAATTATTTTCCAGTTCTTGCCTGTTTCTTCAGTTCTTGTGAGGAATCCAATTAGCAATCCAATTTGTAGTGCGAGCCACGAGCATTATCACTGCTGAACTTCGAGGGAGGAACAAAAGGAGCCAGAAGAACTTTAAAATAGCTTTGTGACAGGGATATTGTGACATTCCAGTCTCGGCTGATGGAGGTGAAACTGTGTTGCATTTAATGAGCTGTAATGAGCGTTGTCACAGCACAAATACCTTTTCATGTGTGTGTGAAACTTGCACATCAAACACGTTGGATGGGGTTCAGGGATATCTCTGGAAGTGCTGTCCTGCGTCAGAGAGGGGGATAACTCCCAGCCTTGCTGAGGCAGCTGGGAATAGCTGGATGCTCAGAGGCAGAGCTGCTGGGTTTGTGCACCCAGGGGAACAAACAGCACCCTCTGCTTCCTAAATCCCTGCAACCTTTTAAAAACTCCTGCTCTGCCTGTCATGGGCTTACAAACAGCAGGATTTTTCTTAGTAGCCTTTATAAACCAAAATAACCCGAACCGTATTGAGCTGCTCAAACAAGGAGACATCCCAGATTAATTGAAGTAGATTTAGATTAGATATGAGGGAGGAATTGTTCCCTGTTAGGCCCTGGCACAGGGTGCCCAGAGGAGCTGTGGCTGCCCCTGCATCCCTGGGAATGTCCAAGGCCAGGCTGGACAGGGCTTGGAGCACCCTGTGAGAATGGAAGGTGTCCCTGCCATGGCAGGGGGTAGGATGGGATGGGATTTAATTTTCCTTCCAAGCCAAACCATTCTGGGATTCTCTGAAATTGTGATCACTCAAACATCATGGCTTATCCTTCCTTGATAACCACGGACAGTCGTGGCAAAGGTTTCACTTTAAGGCACAGCATGGACAGGAGCCAGGAGGTGTTGCTTTAGTCCTGGTGTGTTTGTTACCAGGCTGCACTAGGCATGAACCTCGGACTAAGAAATAATTGTTTTCAAAAGGTAAATATTTGCTTTTCAGAATACGAGAGGGACCTGGGGATGATTGTACAGGAGCTGTTTGCTTTCCACTTGCCTTTGGTAATCTTCCGTGTGCCAGCTAAAACATCTCGTCCCATCAAAGGAATCCTGGTGAGAGGTGGGGTGAGCTGAGAGCTTCTGGGAAAGGACAGGTGTGGGCATCAGGAGAGGTTCAGGTGGGATATCGGGAAGAATTCCTTCACTGAAGGAGTGGTTAAGCATTGGAATGCACTGCCCAGGGTAGTGGTGGAGTCACATCCCTGGAAGTGTTCAGACAACGCTGGATGTGCTACTTTGGGATAAGGTTTAGTGGGTTAAAGGTTGGACTTGATGATCTTGGAGATCTTTCCCAACCTCAGTGATTCTGTAATTCTGTGATCAAGAAAATGAGTGTATTTTTCACTCTGAGTTCTCTGATGAGAAGAGCAATATGCAGGTAAAAATATTTTGCACATTATTCCTGTTCAAAAGCTGCGCATAAAAATGATGGATAGAGTTGACATTTCTGGACTTCACTTTCCTGACCTTCCTTGCCTCACTCTGTCTGGCTGGAGACAAAACCAGGGAAAATGCCAGAAATACAGTTCAGTGAATGAAGATTGCTTAAACAGTCAGGGAAGGAACACATGGAAAAAGGAGGAGGAGTGGGAGGAGGAGGAGGACAGGGACACTCTGTCCACCCAGGGCTTCACCAGACCACGGGACATTTTAACATTAAGCATCTTCCCAGTGGCAACCTAAGATGTGCTGAAATAAGTGCAATTTGCTAAATGAAATAACAATTAACTCCTTCTTAACTATTCATTATCTCCTTTTGCTTGTTCCAGTCCTCTCTGATGGCGTTTGCATGTTACAATTATTGAGCGAGATAAATTCCCAGGGGGGTGATGTCGCAATTGTCATGGGATGGATCTTTTCCCACCTCTCCCACCTCGCTGGCACGGCACGACAGGGAGTGCTGACACATCCCTGGGAAAAGGTGTTTGTGCAGCTCCTGCTCAGCCAGAACATTGCAAAACTCACTCCATGGCCAAGGGAGTGGAAGCTTCCCGAGCTGATCCTGCTGCTGCAGCTCATTATTTATTTAGGAGTATCTGCATTTATATTGATGCCTCAGGTTTTGGCTTTTGTATTTTTCAGATTCTGTGCTGCTTTAGTGTGTGGGTCTGGGCTTCATATTATGGGATGGTGAGCTCTCTGCACAGAGCAGGGAGACAAAACAATTCCTTCTCCAGCTGGGGACCAAGGACAAATGATCCAAACCTCAGGCCCAAGAGCACAAACAACGTGGGCTGGAGAGAGAAAAACAAGAAGGATGGGACTTGATGGGCTAAAGCTGGAATTGGACAATGAACTCCAATGTGCAAATGGAGCAGAACTGATAAAAGTGCCAGAGCCCGTGCCCGGTGTCCATTTTGGGACCATTTTGGTTCATCTTGGGTGCAGCCCTGGCTGGGCTCTTGTGCTGCCCAAGGTGGATCCATGGAGGAAATGCTTTTCATAAATCCCTGCTTTATTCTGGAACTCTGTCCTGCTCTGCTCTAGGGCAGCCTGCACAAGGGATCAGAATGAAAGATGATCCCAGTGATGCTCATTTGGCAATTGAGGATTTTTTGGGGAGCAGAGCCCACGGAGCCAGGGCTGCTGCGAGGGGCTGATCAGTGCCCAGGTCCTGCCATGGATGGAGGGGAATGGTTTGGGTTGGAAGGGACTTTAAAGTCCATCCAGTGCCACTCCCTGCCATGGGGACACTTTCCACTATCCCAGGTTGCTCCAAGCCCTGTCCAACCTGGCCTTGGACACTCCCAGGGATGGATCAGCCATCGTTTCTCTGGGACCCTGTGCCAGGGCCTCCCCACCCTCCCAGGGAAGGATTTCTCCCCAATATCCCATTCTGATGCTGAACTGGGTGTGGGGCTCTGAGGTATTTTGGTGCCACTAAAATACATCTGTGGTGAGGAAGAGCTTTTGGATATCAAAATTAGCCAAAATTTGGATACCAGTTACCTCAGATTATTGGATAGCACATGAGGCACCTGTAGGCAGCTGTGGAAGGTTTGGGCACAGGAACCACTTGGGATTTTTTGACGTACCAGTCTGAGTCTGATCCCACTTGATTTCAACTTTAATTCTCACCTGGGAAGAAATATTGGAAAGGGAAATCAAAAAATGTGTGGAGAAAACTTCTTGGGATGTATTATGCACCTAAAGTGAAATACCAGACATGTCCCAAACTTCCCCTGAGCAAGGCACCATCGTGTCCAGAGCTAGATGTGTTGAATTAGTTTGCAGCATCTTTTTTTGAGCTGTTCCTTCATAAATCACTCAATCTCTCTGCATTTGGCAGATAATTACTGCCTCAGTGAGGCTTCTCTCTTGTGCAATGTGTGGCTGTGGGAAATGCAAGGAACTGCTGGAAGCCCTTTCCTCTGCCAGCCCCATGGGCGAGGCTGTTGCTCCCCATTTTTAATTACGGTGCTGCAATCCCATCCCGGCCCTTTCCACGCCAGCCTGCTCTATCCTCAGCCTGGCCTCACTTGTTTCATCTCAAATTCCCCACGATGAACATTTCACCTGCATTTTCTCCCCCTGTTCTTTTGGTTTCTTTAAGTACTAAAACTCACTCCAAAAATTCACAGAGTGTAACTCATCCTTGAGTATGACCTTGAAATGAAGAGATATTTCTGATTTACTCCATGATTACCAAGCAAAGATAGGAGCTGCCAGAGAAAATAACGGGAACAGCACCGTGGCTGCCAATGGATCTATTCCTGACCCTGCCACAATTTTCCTTCTTTTCCTCCCTTTTTGCTCAGTCATTGTAAGAAAAGCAGAGTTTGCTTTTTTCTTTTTTTTTTTTTTTAAATATGGATTTGCCGGATTTACCCTATTTTCCGTCATGTGGATATTTCCCCTCTCCTCTTTGTCCTGGTTCCTGACTTTTTTCTCTTGCCTGAGCAGATTCCAGCACTGAGGTTCTTATTTTGATGCAGAGGGTGCATGGTTTGAATTTCACTTTTAAACCCAGACTAAGGTGTGTTGGTAATTGAGGAGGGCTATAACTTACATTAGGCCACATAAAACAATTTCCATAGCCTGTTTTGAGCTTGGACCTCCTTATTCCAACAAAACGGAGGCCTTGGCTATCCTGGCTGTACTGAAACCTCAGGATCAGCAGAGTTTATCAGCTCTTACCTGTCCTGACGGAGCAACTGCTGAAATAAGGGTGGAGCAGGCAGGGATGATGACAAGTAGGAATCCTTGGAGTTGATTCTGACCTCCACCTGTGAATCAGAGCCCTCCAGCCAGGGAGTCTCCATGGAAGTTGCCTGGAGATATTCTCAGGATTTGGGCTCCTCAAATTCAGACAAAAGGTTGCTTATTGGCAGGAATAAGAAGGACAAAGTTGGTGGTGCTTTGAACGAGGGGCTTTGTTTGCTGCAGGCTGAGTTTTCCTGGCTGGGTGTGAGGACAGAGCCTAGAGGAGCCCATTCCCTTTTATCTTTTCCTGGTGGAGTCGTGGGACAAGCTCAGATCCAGCCTTTGGAGCCCCTCAGGAGGCATCAGACCTCCTCTGGCAGCTCACAAACACTGAATTTTCAATTTCCTGCCATTATTTTCCCTGAACATTTCATTAATTTCAGCTCCTTGGTTCCCCTGACTACGACAGGTTTGCAGCAGGGCTGCTTTGGGTGATTTGATGTTGGAACTGAGAATCTGCACTTTAAGAGGAGCCCAGCTTTGCTCCTGACTTCCCAATTTTTCCACTTCGTGGTAGGATTTCAGGATATTCAGCTCTTGTTTGGTGTTTGAGGGAAAAAGAATTGAAATTACTTGGGTAGGGGTGAGAGGACAGGGCTGCTTTTGCTGCATGAATATTGATCATTGTGTGTGATTAAGAGAAAGTTAATTATTGAAGTAATATTTCATTTACAAATCTGCCTGTTCTGCTTTAATTTCAGTGCTCAGCCTGGCACGTGGCCACTTGTCCACGTCTGTGCCCTGGGGTGCAGCAATTCATCTGGGAGAATTGTCCCAATTTTGGCTCTCATGGTGCTGCACGAGTGTAATTTGCTGTTTGTGTGGTTCTGCTGACTCTCCTACACCTGCTGGGCTGCTTTTACCGTGGCTTAAGTAGCTGTGTGGATTTTTTCCTTAACTTCTAAATAATTAGGGAATTAAATTTAGAAGTTTAATTTCTAAATTTAAATTTAGGAACATCTGAAGTAAAGAATTTTAAATTATGGCTAAATCACAACAATGAGAAAACCTTAAAAAAAAAAGAACTTGTTTAAGATTTCAAAATTTCACAAGCACAGGAATTTTTCCTGGAATTCTGAGTGAAGTGGACAGTCAGACGTGCAGGGGCACTGGTGGTGATCCTGATCCCTGTGTTCCCTGGGGAGCAGCACTAAGGAAAAGGTCCTTGGGAAGCTCTTTTTAATAGTTTTGGGTAAAAGCTGCCCGCAGGGGCCTTGGGAGGAAAGTTCTGGAGGTTCATGGGCTGGGCACGTCGATGTGTTGTGGCCCTCAGTAATGGATTTGGGAGGTGATCCATGAAATTGGCCAGGAGACCTTAATGGCAGGATAAATGCGAGTTCTGATGAGGTGAAATTAAGAAAATGAGTTTTAAACAAGAGGTGTATGGTGCTGGCCAGCCGAGCCCCAACATTTCTCATTCCTTAAATTAATGGGGCATTTGTACTTTCAGGGTCAATGCAGCTGGAATTGGATCATCTCCTGTCCTGCTTTTGTTCCCCTTTTCACTGCTGGATTATTGCCTCTGTTTGCTCTTTTTATTTGGATTATTTTTGGTGCGAACACTTCCAGCTGCTGTGCTACAATTAGCCCGGTGGAGCAATTAACTACAATTAACATGGAGCTATAATGAAACAGGAGAAAAGAGTTTTTTAGGAAGAGCCTGACATCGTAACCCTCACAAGAGAGCTGTCACGCACGTACTGGGCATACTGGTGTTACTGGGAGCTCCAAAATCCCACCTTCCCACCTTAGTGTGATCCCATGGAAAACTCTTCCCGTTGTCCAGGAATGTTTTTTTTCCCCCAGAAAAAAGGATTTCAGAGCTGGAACAGTTTCCTAAGCTGTGGTGTGGTCTCAAGCTGTCAAAAGTGTTATCTCACCTCCTCTCTCTTTTAGCTACGGAAAAAAATGCTTCTGTTCCCTGCTGAGTGCCAAAAATCCTTTGAGGTCTCCTGCTGGAACCCAGTGATTTGGAATGTTACACAGGGAGAGTGATTCCAGCTTTTCTGGATGCAAGGAGAAGTGAAAAGGGCTGGGGAAATCTCAAAAGGTTTTTAGCAGAGATTGTTTTCAGCAGCTTCTTTCCTTCCTGGTAAATACCTCTTGCCTAAACTCTTCAAAATTTAGTAAAGAAGGTGAAGAATTCACACAAAAAAATGAGTTTTTACTTGGTTAAAACTGCAGGGACCTTCCCAAAAAACACGTGGTGCTGTCTCCTGCCACTTCCTGCACCAACCAAAGGGAACAGGCACGATAAGGAAGAAAAGTGCTTTGCATGGATCCCACCATGGGAGGGCAATGGGAATCCTGAACAAAGTCCTCTCCACATCCTGGTTGCCAAATGAAATGTTTAAAGAGCAATATTCCATCGGGTGTGTGCTCCTGGAGATAGGAGCTCCAACCTTTGCATTCCTGGAAAAAACTTTTCCTTGTGCCCTGAAAGTTGGGTTTGACGTCATGGGGAAGAAATGCACTTTTTAAGGGTTTAAAAATTAATGGGAACAGGACTGATGAGGAGGTGCCCTGGCACTCACACCATCATATTTTCTAGAGGAGCAGAATCTTTGGAGATAGAATTTAAACCCACTTGGAGATAGAATTTAAACCTACTTGGAGAAAGAATTTATACCAACTTGCTAAGTAAATATTCTCAATTTTCACCTCCAGCATTGGGATTATAATTTTTAGTCTCTTTTACAGACACTTTCAAGAGGCATTGTCACAGGTTTTGCCATTTTTCATCTCCTCCAGTGCTGTGTTCATTACTCAAAGTGTGATTTCAGCTTGGCACCTCGTATTTGCAGGTTACCAACTGTGATGAACTGTCAGGCCAGCTCCTGGTGGAGCCCAAACCTCTCAGCTGAGCCCTCAGCACACTCAGGTAGCTGTTAATGCCTTAATTTGAAGCAGATCAGAGGTTTTTTTTCCCTCCAGAAACAGGAGAGGTCTTGGGATGGAGTTCACCCCTGATCCATTTAAAGGATTCTCAAACCTCGCCCCAAAACATTCACCACAAAATAATCCGTCTGCCACAGTGCCAGCCTGGCCCACACACATCCAGAATATTTATGGATGAGGGGAAAACACAGAAGAGCTGAGTCACGCAGCCAGAGGTCATTTCTGAAGAATAAAACTTTATTTTTTTGGCTGAAAAAACTGCATACACGTGTTCAGATCTGGGCAACCTTCACCACATGTCTTTATGTCTTTGTCCCCAAACAAACTTGTGCTTTGCAGCATGCAGGAGCCCACTGCAGCTTGAGAAAGAAGTTAAGAGGTTGGTTTTTTTTTTAAATCTAGAACTGTGCAAACATCCTTTGAAAGCTATTTACATTTTGCACCTCTCACTTCTACTAGCAGGAGCATCAGCTGGTAGAGACGTGCAGAGTGCAGCTGTAATTTATGATTTGGCATCCACGTTTGATTTGTGTAGAATGAAAACCAAACAAGCCTCCCATTGTTCCAAAACCTCCCCACGGGCAGTGGTAATAAATCTAATTTCTTCTTTGTAAAGGAGATCTCTTTAAGCCTTTCCTGCAGGTATGAAAATATTATTTCCACTCTGGATCCTCTGCCTCTGGTGCTGATTTGCACTTTGCTACCTTGGTGAGCGGGAGCAGCAAGAAAAGATTTTGAGTTTCATCAGAGAAGGCAGGAGGGCACTGAGACAGAGCAGGGCTGCTTCTTCCTGTCATCCTCACTAAACTGCAAGATGAGGTGGAGAATTTTTTTCAAAAAGAAAATATTTTAGACCATCTGAACTCAGATGCAGGAACTTAGATGTGAAAAAAGCTGGATTTAAGTTCATCCTCCTGTTGCTTTCTCTTCCAAGTTCCTCTCCCATCCATTAAAGCCTGGAAGTCAACAACCAGCCAGACATGAGCACTCCAATCCTGCTGGATATCCTCGTTTTTTATCTCCTCTAACCTGGCCACTGGACCGTGCTGGAAGAACTTTGGGTGTGAAGAGCCACCAAAATTGTGTGCCAGAGCGGTTGGATGAGGCTGCTGGAAGTGGGAGCTGCTGGGAGCCCGTGCCACTGCAGGTGCTGTGTGCCATTCCCAGAGTGTTCATGGAAGAGGGGCTGTGCTCGGTGCCTGCCCCTGCTCTCCAGCCCCACAGCTGGAGCCAGCAGGGTTTTCCTACCAGCCAAACTCCAGCACTGGCACCGTTTCCCAAAGCTGGGCTCAGTTCAGCACCGCGCTCTCGGGCTGGGACCCGAAAATCTGGGAGAAGAATTGCAAGGCCAGGCGGACGTGGATGGGCACGAAGACGTAGGCCGTGTACACCACCATGGCCAGCACGGTGACGGTGATGGTGTGGAACATGGACTGCTCCCAGGGCTCCAGCACGTAGCTGCACGTCACCAGCTGGTACTGGTAGTACAGCCAGTACAGGTAGTCCTTCACCCTCTTCACGTCCATCTTCAGCTCCAGGGGGCTTGGAGAACACCTGGAACGACAGGGAAGTTGGGATTACAGCTGGGATATCCCGTGGAACTGCTGCATGAACATATTATAAGTTTTCCCTGCATGAAGGCCTGCAGGAAATTCTTCCCATGGGAAAACATTTTTTTACTGTCTTTTACTCTGTATAAATTTCTGTAAACAAATCTCTGAGCTGTGTTTCAAAGACATTTAGGTTTCTCTACCTGTCTCCTGATAACAGGAGATGGAAGTTTTCTTCCTTTCAACCTATGAGGTGAAAAGTTGCTATCTGTGATTGTGTAAGCTATTCTGGCATTCCTTGGACAGAGCATGTAGCAGGAGCTTCAGATGCTCCAGGCTGGGCAGATAACAGCCCAAATCCTTTGTATTATGGAGTCATGTTAATAAATCATATTTAGCCTTCTGATATTATTATCAAGAGTCCTTTGTTAACACACGGGCCATGGCAATATGGAGCCACTACACAAACTTGTTTTCTGAGGTATCAGTGCCACCAGCTCCCTGATGTCACCGACATTTTATGGGTCCCTGGGTGAAAAACCTGCAAAGGCTTTTCTTCCCAGGGAGAAGCACATTCTCAGCACAGAGTTTCTATAAACAACCTCTGAGCTGTGTTCTGTCCAAGGACATTGTCCCTCTGGCCTGGCTGTGGGAGGAAGCTGGTCCTGGTTATCAGCTCTCACTTTGTAGGGTCACACAGACAGGGGAGAGGGAGAGAAGGTCCTGCCACAGGCAGAGTCACAGCATTCTGAGATTCTGGTACAGGGCAGCAAGAACAAAGCACCTGAGCTCTGTACATGGGCACGATATAGCCCAAGCCTCAGAACTTTGGAGTTGCTGTTAATAAAATCATATTTAAGCCTTCTGATATATGGAGTCAAAGAATTCCGTTTCATCGCATCAGGCCATTCGCAATACCCCTGGACCAAAATCCAGCTTTTTTTCCACGTCTAAGTTCCTGCATCTGAGTTCAGATGGTCTAAAATATTTACTTTTTGGAAATAAAAAGGGAGCTTTTGAGTTCTGCAGCTGCTGCTCAGTTATTGGAGTTGTATCAACGGGGCATTCCCACTTCCCAGAAAAGCTGTGGCTGCTCCATCCCTGAAGTGTCCAAGGCCAGCTTGGAGCAAGCTGGGATAGTGGAAGGTGTCCCTGCCCTTGGCAGGTGTGGAACTGGATGATTAAACTCCCTCCCAACCCAAACCTTCCTGTGATTCTATCAATTCCCACATTCCAAGTGTGTTTTCATGTCCATTCCCTGTAGAAATCAGGGAAATAGGCATTTAAAAAGAAAGGCTTTGGGCCAGCTTCCATAAATGTTCCATAAATTCCACGTATGCCCCGGAATAAAGACAAGATTAAAACAACTGCCCTGTAAAAACTCCTCTGCTTACTTTTGATAATCATTTTTATTGTTCTGCAATTGCTGGGAATAAAGAAAAGCCAAGTTATGAAAGAGAGAGGGAGAAAAAAGTAATCTCTGATTGCAGAAGGATTTTTTCTTGCAGCTCATTCCAAAGAAATGAAAAACATTACAGATTAAAAGAATATTTAATGGAAATTACAAGTCTAGGAAAGATTTTCCTCTTGGGTAATACCTTTATGCATTCATTGTTCCCAGCTTCTCTTGGAAAAGAGAATGGCTGAGCAAGAATTGAATAGGAAATAGGCTTTGCTTCCGCTGTTCATTGTTAAATGTGCTTTTTGCCATTTGAAACAATCTTGAAATGCAGGCTAAAAGCATTTATTCAGAGAAAATAGAATGATAAGGAAGTGTACACGGCTTTACAGAGGGATTTTGTTATTTTGGGGTTTAAGGACATTCCAAGCAGATCAGTCCATAGGGAATTCAGCAGATTTCCCTGCTGGAAAACCTCCCAATGTCCCATTTTCCCACTTGTGCTGCCTAAAATGCCAGAACAAAGGCTCGGCCACATCACATCCCTCCAGTCTGGTGTTCACAGTGAGTTTGGGGTGACAGAACTTTGCTGTCCCTCAAAGCAACAAATCCTAAAGCAGCACTGGGAAATTTGCAGCCTGGCATTAAAATAATGACAGGCCACTGATATAGGTCAAAAATATTCCAATATTCAGTGGTTTCCTGCTGTGTTCTGGGGGAATGTGGGATTTACCAAAGGGAAGTTTTCCCCCCAATTGTCCCAAAGCATTTGCTTCACTTCCATCTTCCTGTATTTCCTAGACCAGGTTCCTACAACGCTTTTGGGGGACAGATCAACATTTTAAATGTAGCAGTGGCTGTCTCTGGGACCAACTTTTCTTGCTGGGGAGAAAGGCAGCGCTGCTCTCTGGCCAGGCATGAATGGAAGCTGATTCCTTTCAGATCATTTATTTGAAGGCAGAACTCCAGAGAGAGAGGCCTTAAAGCCTTGGAAATACTGCAGAGCCTGCAGCGAAAGTGGCCCAGCTGGCAAAGTGGGACTCCCTGGGAGCCAAAAGTGTCTCTGCTTAGAGTTTCTGCAAAAAGAGCAGCGTGTTCCACTGAGGGGTGAAGGCCTTTCCTGAGAGTG
>VXAX01007262.1:0-90302 GCA_013399835.1 Leptocoma aspasia
TATTCGGCTTAGCTGAAGCAATAAATGCAGGAGGCAAACTGGGGGGTGAAACTGGGATTAAAATATGCAACACCTGGCATAGAAATAGAAATAGAAAGTAAGAATACTTTTTGGATCATTGAGTTGCATGTGCAAAGATGTACTTCCTACTGACTTACTTAAACACTAACAAAACAACAAAGTCTCTGGTTGGAATCATTCTAGGAATACACGTGCTACATGGAAAAAGCCCAGACCTATAAAGCCAGACAGTGGGTGATAATGGATTTCAGAACAACTTGGAGTTTTGAAATGGACTGCAATAAAACTTAACTGATCTGAAATAGAACTCAGTGATACTAAAAAATACTATTGCTAAAAAAACTTCCTTTGGCTAGTAAATGTCCCTTAAGGAGATCAGCTGGAACTGCTGGTTGAACACATGAAGCTTAAACTGAATCCTGTGCTGGAAATGTGGAGCTAACTGAGCAAGGCTGTACACTGAGTTGTGTCTGTGAAGATGCCTTTCCAGGAAGGTTTCTGAGTCAACAAGTGTCCAAAATCTGAGACAGAGGTCTGCAAGCAGGAAAGCCTGTAGTTGCATAAGGAAAATGATTTTGGAAAACTTTTAAATTAACAAAATATAAAAATGCCATTGTTTTAAAGTCAACAATTTGAAGCAAGAATAGTCTAATTT
The DNA here is from genome assembly GCA_013399835.1 of Leptocoma aspasia. Taxonomy (NCBI): domain Eukaryota; kingdom Metazoa; phylum Chordata; class Aves; order Passeriformes; family Nectariniidae; genus Leptocoma; species Leptocoma aspasia. Next base: position 677 of record VXAX01007262.1, read on the forward strand.
TTGCGGAGAAAATGATTGTTTATTGCATTATTGGATTCTACAAAGCAAAAAACACTGCTCTTCAGGATTTGACAGTAATGTGTGTGAAAGAGACCCAAAACCCCTCAGTTACAGAATCACAGGATGGGTCAGGTTGGATGGGACCACAGTGGGTCATCTGGTCCAGCCTCTGGGGTCAAGCAGGGTCAATATCTCCAGTGGGGGAGATTCCACAGCCTCTCTGGGTAAGGTGTTCCAGTGCTCAGTCACCTGCACAGTAGAGAAGCTCTTCCTCACATTCAGGTGGAATTTCCTGTGCATCATTTTCTGCCCATTGCCTCTTGTCCTGTTGCTTGGCACCACTGAGAAGAGCCTGGATCCGTGCTCTTGGCACCTTCCCTTCAGTTACTTACAGACATGGATGAGGTCCCCTCACACAGCTGCCTTTCCACCGGGATCCACTGTGTGTGTCCAGTCAGTCTTGTTGGCCTGAGCCTGCTCTGATGGACACGACTGCCAGAGCTGAGGGTTAAAAGAGTGAATGAAAAATTTTGTCTTAAGGCAGGGGATATGTTCTGGATTGTAGAATATGGTTTTCATTTATCTGTAGAGGGGTGTGAATGTGTGTGGGTGTACAAACACTTACTGCATCACACTCCAGGGTGGAGTTGTTAGTGTTTCTTCCTCGTGCTGTAGTGGGGGTTGTGGGAGGAGGGTGAAGCACTAGGCAGTATCTTCTTTGTTTGGCTCCTAAAAACGTCACTTGACATCTGTAAAACAGACCAAATCATAACCAGAAACTGAATTTGGTGACTTTGGTTTTGCCCAGGCCAAAAAGCTTTTTTTTTTTTGTTCCAAAGCTTCTCATGATGTATGTTACTGCTGATCTCTGCACCACTTTGCCCTTTGGTCTGCTAGAAGCAGCCAAATACTGAAACATGATACCCATGAGGATTATATAAACAAAGGATTATTTACATGTAGAGAATAATATTGACATTTGCATCTACCTTAGAGTGTCCCCTCAAATTGCACTGAGCAAGAATATATTCAGGCTTCTTTGTTAGATTTGCATGCTGTATGAATTATGACTGATTCTTAAAAATACCAAGTGCTCAGACAAAAATACCAAGTAAGCTCAGACACCAAGTAATGTATGGCTAAAATTTGTAGTCAACTTATGGTTGACACCTAATGCAAACAGCTGGAAGACTGTATAGAACCAAAATGCATTTAAAATCTCATGCCCAGCAACTGGAAGCGCACTCGGATTTTTCTTCAGCCAGCTTGTTTCATTGAAAACAGCCCTTAAGAGTAACTTATCTTCTCTTTAATGTTAGCAATCCCATGACAAAATAGTTGCATGGGAAGAAATATCTGTGAGAAGCATCTTAGCAAGTGCCTTAATTGTTAGGTAAAAATAATATTTTGTCTGACAAGGGAAGAAATACTTGCAAAATATCGATATGGTTGGGGGTTATTTTTTGAAGATTGCTGTTATGTAAATATTACAAAATCATAAAGCAAACACTTTCCATGAGAAATAGCTTTCTCTCGTTTGTTCTCCTTTATTTTTTTTTTTTAGTTAATTAAAAAAAGGGCAAAAAAGCCCTTAGGAAGTCAAGGGTTAGCAAATATACTGGTACACTTACTGACTTTTTTTTTAAAGTGACAAAGGCAAAAGAGGCTGTGCTGACCTTTATTAAATAAGAGATCCATGGGGAAGGAAGGTTTCTTTCTGACAGACAGGAAGGTATCCAATTCAACCATTAAAGGCAATGAAGGGGGATGTTTAAGTCATCTGTTATCCCAGGGAGTCAAAAGCAACCTCAGGCTGTTATTTCTGTAAGGCTAAAAGAGTACTTACACAGAACATCTCGTTTACAGAAACTATAAAATACTCTAATTCACTCAGTTTAATCAAATAAGCTAGCTATCTGTTAGTGTTTCAAGGTAATCTTTTTAAAATATTTATTGTTTTGTTTTCAGTATTTATTTTTATCACTATGCACATAATCCTAAATTTCACATTCTGATTATTATACTACATTACTCTCCGTGTCTTCTCTATAGTACAAGACTCTTGTTAATCAGTTGCTTATGAAAAATGCATAAGTCCCCAATGCATACCTGGATATAAAAAATAGTTATAGATAATCAATATTTACTAAAGCAAAGAGTGAAAATCAGAAGTCTCTGAGAGGTATAGGTCTAATGATAGTACAGACAATAGTACTAAAGCTCATTGTGTAAACACAAATGATTGTACTGCAGGATAGATGATTAACCTGTGAAATTAAGGAACCTCAGACTCAGCATGCTACATGTTTATTTACAGAAAAAGAAAATACATATAATATAAAAAAAAAATCCTGACTTTAGCGATCAGAGGAGACATCCAGAGTAGTAGGTACCTGTTAGCAGCTTGTCTCCATTTGTTGCTTTTCCTTACAATAGATTGAATGTTTGAATCATAGTTATAACAAATGGGACTTCAGTTATGTGTTAGTGGTGTTGATAAAACTGGAAGCTTTCCAGAATTATTGTGGTTTATCCACATGGCATGAAAGTACATGAAAACTAAATACAGGTAATAATGGTGAACACAAGTCAACTGAAAATTTTAAATAAACAGTTAGATAAACTTGAAATTTTAAAAAATCTCCATGGAATATGAAAAGAGTAAGGAAAAAAAAGCTTTTACCTAAAAGGATGTAAGAAAATACAAGCTGTTCTGGAATTTATAGACAATACCTCAAGAGATTGCTTTAATAAACTCAGGAATAAAAGAGGACTAATAGGCAAAAGGTACAAAAAAACACAATGAAAGCTGAAGCTGTCTTGGATTCATTGATAAAAAAGCATGGTTTTAAATATATATTCCAATAAATATTCACTAGAAAACTCTAAAGTACACATTTATTGAATAACATCTCAGGTAGGATGACACTTGCTAATGCTTAGTGAAAACAATCTTAACCTAAAAAGTCATCTTTACCAATGCATATAAAAAAAAGAGCTGGCAAGGATGTATAAAATTACTTCATCTCTTTATTTGGAAATATGCTTCTCTGTTTTAGATGTTTACTGCAAATGAAGAAAAATATTCTAATGGAGTGAAAGTACGTGATGGGTTAACTGAATCCCTGATATAAAGCTCTCCTTTGAATTCTTGACTGTGGGGCTGATGTTTGCAGGCTGAAATTATTCTTGCAGAGATTTGAAAGTTAGGTGGATCCCGATTTTCATGCAGGATTCAGCTCAGTTGTAATTACATTAAGTGCCACATATTGTATATACATGCATTTCTACATGCTTTTTAAAAAGTAATGTAGCTTATACTTTGTTTCAAGTGAACATTTACTTAAGAATACGTAGTAATATGAGCATGACATGCTGATTTATCTGGCAGCATGAAATTAGTTTTATGCTACAGTATTTTATGTCTGCTGAATCAGAGAAGGTTATAATAGCTCAAGGGATCTTCATCTGACAGGGTTACTTGTCTGTTTGTGTTCTTAAATAGTGGCTTCATATTTTAATTAAATGTTGTGCGAGATTTTATTACTCTTTTTGAGTGGTTTAAAGTTGAAACGTGAAAGATAATTTATGTTATTTTAGGGTACTTACTACTTCTGAAGTTCTTTCTTTAAAAAAAAAGGGAAATTATAAAAGTTAATTTGGAGGAAAAACATTGAAAGAGGAAAGGAGAACAGTTTACACACAGCATTTGCAGTAATAATTTATTCAGAATGTGTTGTGCTTGCCTGAGAAAGGAGTTGTCTAATTACTGAAAAATAGCCTTCTAAATCTGTGATTTTAACCTTATAACTTTGCATAATGAAAGGTACTAGACCATGTAAAGGTCTGGTTTTAGCAGAGCTTTCACATTCCTTTTTCACAATTACATTTTGCATTTTGGTTACAAGTGTCTCAGGAACAAAGGCTTCTTTCACTTTTCAGGGGTGCATGTCCACAGGTGCATGGTTTAGATTTGGCATAAGTTTTAGCACTTCTAAAACTTGCTAGAAAGCTACTGAATTAAAAAAAAAAAAAAAAAAGGTGGAAATGGAAGTATGTAATTGCATCCCCAGACTAAAACCATGCTTCAGTGCCTTCTCCTTTCTGGAGCTTTTGTCCTGAAAGGCAAAACAACAATTTGTGGCAACACTAGACACTGACCACTCCCTGTAGCACAGAGGATGTGGATGTGTATGCACACACACAGTCTTTCACACTGGATCACAACTTTTGGCAGCATCGAGGAAATTAAATGTAATCTCTTTCAGTTTCAATTTTGTCTTATCTGTTATGCATTGGAAAAGACTTTGGGTCACTGTCCCAATGGACTGCCCCAGTCCTTATCTCACAGGGAGATAGGAAGCAATTGTGCAGGATAAGCCAGACTGTTTAGTCAGCAGCACAGAGAGCTTTACCTGGAATTATGCCTTGGGCACATGGAATGACTTCTTCCCCTTGCTCACCTCCTGAAGGTGATACTTTGCTGGCTGCCCACATCAAAGCATTTGGGAGTCTTACAGCAGCACTGGGAAATGATGGGAGGCACAGTGGGACCCTTGAGGGGGAAGCCAGCTGGGAGAGGCGTCCCTGGGGAGATGAGGGTTTCCCAAGCCTCGTTGCCTCCTGAACTGTGCTACCCTCTCCCTGTCCTGACTGTCCCCCTTGCCAGAGAGTGGAGAGAAAGGCAGGGGCTCACTCTGTTAGCATCCCTTGCAAAGCTGGAAAAGCCATGACTGGTACATAAACCCAGGTAGCAGGAATCAGCCCACTGGGGTAGGGAAGAGCTTGTTTTCATATTTCTCCATATCTCTCCACAATAGAATGTTCCATCAGCTTTCTTTGCCGTGATTTCCTTTTCCTTTTTATCTTATTTTTTTATTTGTCCAGCTGTTCTACTTTTTGAACCCATGATGTTTCTGAAGTCAAAATAACACTAAGTTAATAGATAAGATAGGTTTATCTATTCTAGAGTATATTCAAGGTGATGAAAGGTTTGGGACTTGTTTTCAAGATGTTCATTATAGAAATTGGCTCTTGTGTTAGGGAGCCATGTCGTTTCAGTCGTTTCAATCTCCAGAGCTAGAGAAAAACAGCTTGTTTTTCTTCTCTTCAAGGGCAGTGGAACTCAATCACATCCTCCAAAACTGCACATAACAGAAGGTGATATTTGGCAATGGAGTACTCATGTAAAAGACATGTTCTAAAAATCTTTCAGCCCTCAGGAAAATTCATGTGTCATGTGAGGAGAATTTTTCAAATTTTAGGTGGTTGTTGTGAAGTATTTGACATAGATGACCAGAGGTGCACATATTTTTTATAATAAAATGTATACATGCCTTGTTAAAAGTGACCTGTCTGCACTCCAGTGAGCTGGAAGGTGAAAAATTAAGGCCTTTTACTGTGACTGTGGAAGATGCTTCTAGTTTCTGAATGGGAGAGAAGGCAAGTATGTCCCCTCTGAGCCGTTCAAACTGTATTAAAATTCTAGACTTTTGCTCTGTAAACCCCATGATTCATACATTTTCAGGTGGGTCTGCCTGCAAGGAGCAAGCCTTATTTAGGGCACTCTTCTCTCCATACAGGTAAAAACAAGTCCCTGGTCAGCAGAGTGTTGGCAGCACAGGTCACTTGCACCAAACCCAAGGTGTCTTGTCGACAGGTTGCTCACAGCCCTTTGTTTTGGTTCTATAAAGAGGGTCTCACCAGCAGCACTGTTTAGCTACACAGCTACATTCTAAAGCAGTACCAGGTACTGTTCCATGCTCTACAACAGGTGGTTTATTCAATTGGGCTTCCAGCACATTTTCAGGCTCACAGGGTTGGGAATGAATACTTAACTGCTGCACACTGCAGAAAATTAAAATGAATTTTTGCATGTTCATTTCTACAGTGTTGGTCTTCAATTCAGACCAGACAGTCTTCGCCTGAACATCCTCACCCTAATTCTAGGTCTTGGAAAGAAAGGGCAGTTTCAGCACTGAATACACAGGGGTTATAGACCATGTCTGGCTGTGCAGCCATTTCAGGAATGGTAACCATAGTTGTGAATATGTTACCTTTTACACTTCCCAGCAGCAAATTCACTGATTGTTCCCAGAGACCTCCTGAGAAACAAGTTGCTGAGTGCCTTGTGATTTAGCTCCAATATGCAGAAAAGCAACTTTCAACTTCTTTTTTTTTCTGCTTTTGTGCTTTTTTAATCTTTGACTGGAGGTGTTTCAGAAGTTGTCTATATGGCATTCCTCTGACATGCCTCAGGTGCTGTTTTTCCTGGAGTGTCTGCTGGAAATAAGGAGCCATGATTTCCAGCATGTACCTTACTAAACCTGTAGCTCTCTGAGGACTGGGCAGCTTTGTCATGATAGTTGACCATGTCATTGTCCCTCTGATCAGCTCAGCTTCACCCATGCTAACAGGCTGCTAGTGCCCTGGCTGGGCAAGAGGGGATTTCTTTCCCCCCAGAGCTACCCCCTGGAGGGGTGTGGCTGGACCCTGGGGTCAGGTCAGACAGCCTCATGCTTCTGAAGCTGGAGCCCCACCTGTGTCTGGCCACAGGGGTTTGCTGTGCAAAGTGGGCTGTCAGACTGTAATTTAATACAGTCATACAATGGTTCATGCTGGAAGGGACCTTAAAGTTCATCTGGTTCCAATCCTCTTGCCATGGGCATGGAACCCATGGAACCCATTTCCCAGATGGAGATAGGTTTGTTCTCACGCGATCAATCTTTTTTCTAGCAACTGCTGCCAAAAAGTCTGTGATCTGGAGAATGCACTCATTTCTCTCAATCCATTTTCAGTAAAACAAAAAACCCAAACAGGATGGGAAATATATCCTGGCAAGGTTTCTGGCATATCTGGTTCCATGATTCAGCATTTCATAAATAAGTAGTTATTTTTTCCTTTGTCTGTTTTTTCCTTTGTAAGCAATACTGATGTTTTACTAGCAAATGGCAAACTGTCTTTTTTTTCTGTTGACTTTCAGCTGGGGCCAAGGAATTTGCATGAATGTTACTATTTCTGGCATGCCTAGAGACTTTTCTGGTATTGTCAAGAACAAAGTGCTTTAAAGAAATGCACAGCCAAAGACAACTGAAGATCTGTGCACACAGTGTGTGATAAATTTGTCAGCAATCAATTTATTAATGAAAGTCACAATAAATAGAGGAAGCTTCTTAGGATATGCTACTGGAAATCCCATAGATATTTCAATTTCTTGAACACTTTGCTGTGTGAACAGAATTTTTGTTAAAATGCATGCATTTTTGTGCGGGTAATTCAGTCTGAAAAGCAAACTGATGGGTTTTTTCCTCCATTCATACATGCCCTTGAAGTATTTTTGGCAGCAATACCAGGAAGACAGTCACTCCACCAGTATCTGATTCTCAGTGCTGCGTGGCAGAGAATGGGGGGGTGTTTATGGTGAGTTAATGGCAGCACTGGAGCAGATGCTGTCACATCTCCCAGCTAAGGGAGCAAGTAATTCCTGCAGCTCACATGGTCCCTCTGATTAAGTGCTTCTTGATACTTTCAGGAAGCCATTTGCTGCTCTGCAGTGTTCTCTAATTCACACACACTTGTGTGCATCTCCATTTAATTTGTCTCTCCCCCACTCAGCCTGCTGTGCACCATAATATGGAAGAGCAGTGATCTGTTATAGACAGAGGCCAAGACTGTTGCTTAATCTGATAATTTTAGTAGCAATACACCACAGAAACATTACCTAGTTTTCCAGCTTTAGATTGATCTTGATTAGGGAAAAAAAAAGCCCCACATTTTGTGATTAGAATAGTCCTTAGCCTCTTTTAGCACAAACAGGGTTAAATATTGAAGTGAAAGGACATACTTTTCATTTTCTATCATGGAAGTACAAGTGGTCACATTGATGACTGTGTAACTCAGGAGGTGAAAAATGACCAACCAGTGATGAGCAAACACTGGCAGAAAACATAAAAGCAGACACATAATTCACAGGCCAGACAGCAAGAGATAAGACACTGCATACGAATATGTGGGTGTGAGAGCAAGTAAGTGCTGAAGAAGAGGATCTGACTGCTTCACTGAAAGTGCAATTACACAGAAAGCTCTTCTGACTGCATTTCATCAGTAAATACTACCCAGTGGCGTAAAACTGGTAAAAAAACCCCAAAGAGCTGTATGAAAATGGCAGGCTTGCTTCCAGGCAAAATAAATGACAGTGAGTCAAAAATACCAATATATAATATCTGTCTTACAAATAACTAGCTTTGTTCCTGTTTCTTTCTGAGAATGGTTAATTTTGGCTCAGACTTAGATGGTTTGTTCTGGTTTCAGACCATTTGAACAAGACTCTGCATTCTGGATATCAATCACCTAGCTATGTTGGCTGACTGAATGTACCTTAAATCAAGTAAAAATTGTGCTTCTTTTTAATTAATTAATGTATTAATTAATTAATACATTTCTCTTATTAATATCTGCTTTTTAAAAATCACTGAAAAACAAAATACTGATATTTCTTGATTTTAATTAATATCCTATGCTGTAATAAAATATAAGCCTCTGCTTATTTGCAGATATTGCAGTCATTTGATAAAAGATCTTTATAGGCTGTCACTGCAAGTATGAACTGAAATAAGAGCAGTATCCCAGGTTCTCAGGACTTACTTGGTGGCTGCAGAGAAGAAAAATGAGGATATTCCTCCAAAGCTGTGTAAGAAAGAGGATGGAACCCAAAATGAAGAAGATTTGTTTCACCAAGAAGGAGCTTTAAGATTTTAAATTCAATTAAACTTCTTTTTTTTTTTAACTTTTCTTTTTTTTTTTCCAACTTTTCTTTTTTTTTTCTTTCACCAAGCTCTTAATGCCAGGTTTTAAGGTTGATCTCTGTGGTTCTGTGGCTTGAGATTGGCTTGTAAAGGCTGTTGTGAACCTCAGCTCTCCCAAGATGCCTTTTCCTGCAAGATCAGCACTTAAGCCTAAAAGAGTCTCTGACTGTCAGGGGACTTGGATGTGGGGAGAACCTCCTTCCTCTCCTGTCAAATGCTGGCTGTTCCCAATTGTGTCAGGTTCAAGCTGACTAGATTTTCAGAAGTAACAAATTCAGGTTACACTTGATCCCCTTAGAAGAATTTTAGATCCAGACCAGCAAGGTTTCAGTTTTCACCTCAATCAGTACTTTTACCATTGGTTTTGGTATTGCATGCCTGTACTGCTCTATTTGTTTCAGTACTGGCTGCTATTCCCTTGTTAATGTATTAAGTTTTTTAAAGAATAGATTTAAAATATATATTTATTATGGATTAAGAATACTTGTTCTCCCAAAGTCACAAACAGACAAGCAAAACATTTTTCATTGTTCCAGTTGCTGAGCTCTGGGTCACTTCTTTAAGTTTGTGGAAGTAGCTGATTGCACTCTAGATTCTTAAAGCCAGACTGGGTTTCCAGCTTATCTATTTACTTTAACTGCCTTTAATGATCCAGCACATGTGGCCTGATGCAGTAATACTGGGTTACAAGCTGTCTCGGGTTTTTTGCTGGAGAAAGATTCAATTACTGTTTCACTCAGCCCTTATAAAACTTGGCTGGACTTTTCTACTGTCTTTCAGAAGAAGTTGAACTCCTTCAGTGCAGGCTTCTTTACGCTTTTGCAAGTTTCAGGATGATCCCATATGAATATTCAGTTCCACAGGTTTCATTTGTGTTTTTAAGTACCAATACAAATCAGTGCATACTGAAATGTACTTCTCAGATGGTTTAAAAAAATTTTATTATTATTATTATTATTATTATTATTATTATTATTATTATTATTATTATTATTATTATTATTATTATTGTTGTTGTTGNATTATTATTGTTGTTGTTGTTGTTGTTGTTGTTGTTGTTGTTGTTGTTGTTGTTGTTGTTGTTATTCTTCCCAGCTGGTGATACTTACATTGTCTGGATCTGATTTAGCCAAATGACAAAAAACCACATTCTTAAGTGACAAGTTCTCCATCCAGAAGTCTCATGGCTCAGTTTTCCAAATTATGTGCCTGAACTATTCAATTTTTAGTAGTGTGTCTAACATTAGACTTTAAAAAATATTTGTAAATCAAGCAAAAGTGGCTGAATGAAATATAAATACAGTTTATACAAATAGGAGTCTTCATCAGGATCTGCCATTCTGGCATTAAACAATAATAATCAAGCTCCTAAACAAATTTATTCTGCTTAGCTGGATTAATTTTAATATTGTACTGCCTGAAATATTTGTCAAATTTTCACTTAACTTTTTGTAATCTGTACAATTTCCATTATGCTTTGGGGATGGGGCTTCATTAAATACCCTTAATATTTTGCTTTTGCATGATATCTGTGCAAAACCTAGATTGTCTCTTAACGTGGCTGAGTTGTAGTTCATATCAAGTGGAAAAAAATGCGGGCAGTTAAATGGGAAGTGCATATTATGTGGCCAAACTACTGGGGTAAGGGACATTTATAGCTTCATTTTCCCATGCTTGCATAGGCAATGTGAGAAGATAGGTAATTTTCTAAGTAGACTTAAACTGATGTGATTAGGTGTGAGATACTGCAGATGTATGTAGGAAGAGGGCTTTTGTGTGGGATTGGTTATCCAGTCAAATTTCTCTTTCTGCATATGGAATATTCAGGCTGTAGGTGAGCAGGCATGTTTTGCACCTGCAGAAGGCTGTTGGAGAATCCAGGCCAGAATAAGTAATTAAAGTCCATAACGATGCCAAAATATCAAGTAAGTGATATAGTATTCTTTGTTCTCTTTTCCTTCCAGAACATTTGGTTCAATTTACCCCAAATAATGAAACACCCCCTTGGAAAGCATTATCAGGATTGTAATCATAATCTATCATGAAATTATAGTATTCAGATTAGGAAACCTAAACATTCTTTTAAATTAAGAGGAAATTCGATATGATAGAATAAACAAAAGCTGTTAAACTAATTGTAAACTGGAATATATGTTTGACTATGAAAATTACAAGTGAAATACAATTAATGACTGGAATAGTAACAATCTGATTTTACTCACTATGCAAAGTTTAATTTCCTATCTTGTAAATAACAAACCTCATAAACAAGCCAGCAGCTAGATTGATATAATTAATCAGTTTTTATTAATATGCTGGTGGTGGGTGACCAGTTTTAAACAATGAACATAGAAAATGCGTAGAATTGGAAATGAAAAGGAGCCATGTTATTCAGTACGAATGAAGGATAATTTTTTTTCCCTTAGCAGGGTGAAAAAGCCTTGTGGAGGACACTGGAGAGGAACTACATCTCAGTGAGCTCTGGCAACACTCCTGTGGCCAGTGTCATGATCTCTAATACTCCATCTGCAAAGCCTCTGATGCTGCTGCTTCAGCTGTGCACCATTTTATCAGGGAGCTCCAAGGTGCCCCTGCAGCCCACCAGCAGGGCTGCCGTGTCACAGTGCTGTGTGACACAGAGAGTGTCCCTCTGCTGACTCACAACCGCCCTTGCAAAAATTGTTCCACAAGGAACAAATCCTAAGGGAAAAGTGTTTGAGTTTTTTTGTTGATTTGTGGGGTTTTTTTCACCCAAGCCAAATAGTCTCAACTGTGGACTCTGGTCAGAGTGAAATTCCAGAAAAGACCATTTGGAATGGTTGCCTTTACAAAGCCATTATGGCAGTGGAATCTCAGAACCATTAGGTTGAGAAAGAACCTCAAGATCACCAAATCCAACCATTAACCCAGCGCTGCCAAGTCCTGCACTAAACCATGTCCCTCAGTGCCATGTCTAGACATCTTTTAAATACCTCCAGGGGTAATAATGTCATTGCATGGCCAATTGAAACACCAACTGAAATACTACTTCACTAACTGTTAACCCTACTAATCACTGATGTGTAGTATAAACAATATGGGTTTCTATGATTATGATTAAATTGATTTTTACACGTCAATATTCTGATAGTCTTTGAAGTCTCATATTTGTTTCTAATTATATGTTTGATAAAGTGGTGGGGTTTTTTCCTCTGCTTTGGACTTTTGGACATGTTTTAAGAGGAAATGCATCACCAAGATTTACCATGCTGGAGACTTAAAGGACCAAATACTGTTTGTGGGACACACAATTATGGTATTACTAGAAGAGATACCATTTATGTTTTCCACATATTACTAAAAAGCTTTTCAACAAAACATATTGTCATTGGACAAGCAAGTGGCCTTGGCTTTTCTGACAGCTCTCCTTCTAGAATGCCATTATAAACTTAAGATATTGTAGTACAAGCATGTAGCATAAAAGCAACAAGAGGTTGCAAGAAAAAGGCTGCAAGCCCACAAAAAAAAATCTCCATAGACTGGTGCCTTTCATTATCAGGTAAAGCTGACTTTAGTGTGAATTCTTAATTTATACTTCAAGTAATCTTGGAGCATTTCATGGTGTTTCACCCATTTTATTTGGAACCCCTAATCCTGATCAGTAAATGTATATTAATTTCAGTCCAAGCCATCTTCACCAAAAGGCCATTTAATCATTTTACTCTATTAAATATAATTTTAAGAAAATTACACACCCCCTACAGCATACTCCCATGTAAACAAAGCCCTAATAAAGTAGAGAGAGGGAGAACAAAGGCAGCTGGCAAGGTTCAGGGTGCAGAGTTGATCTGCTTTCTGGTGCCTAAGGCCTGGCTGCTCTCTTGTATAACTGACTTTATGGACTCCTGGGCTAAATGTAGGGCCTGACTACACTTAATGAACCTTACAGTGCCATCAAAAAGACAAATATGATATGTCTGAAAATATGAGGATTTTTTCTTCTTTGAAGACCTTTGGGGACTCTTGCAATCTTTGGAATCCTCTTCTTCAACTTGATAAAAGCACTATTGTATCCAGCAGTGTTTGCCACTGAAACTGTGACTGTGTTCAAACCTAATACTGAAACCACAAAAGTCCGAGTAATCACCCTGTTTTGTTCTTTACATTGACCAGTGTCTCTACTATGGCATCACTGAGGGAAAAGGAAACAATATTCTGAAGACACTAACATAAGTTAGTTTAAGTTAATCTCTGGCTTCAGCCTACAGTACTTGTCAGAAAAATATATTAATATGGGACTTTATTGTTCTCAGAGTAGCCTTTGTCTGGAGTTTGAAATGTCTGAAACAAGATCATTAAAGAATCCTTGAAAGTGTACTTCAGTGTTCTGATCTTTCTTCATATTTTAGAGCTTTTGTGAAAAAAAATTCAGCGTATCCTTCTGAAAAAGAGCTGAGAAACCAGTCACATTAAACCATATTTCTTCTCTTGTAAGCTACCCCCTGGCTGTAGCTGATACCATACTCTGTTGGATTTTACAGCTTTGACTCTGAAACAGTGATCAGTATCTATGGGCCTATTTTACAAAATTAATTGCAGCAAGGAAAAGAACTCTGTTGGATTTTACAGCTTTGACTCTGAAACAGTGATCAGTATCTATGGGCCTATTTTACAAAATTAATTGCAGCAAGGAAAAGAACAGCATATTTGGATTGAAAAAAGACCTATTACACTCTTCCCTCTTCCACCTCCTATAAACACAAGTTCATTTCTACAGTACACTGTCTGCTTGCTCCATACATTTTTGCTTAAAAATCTAGGGCTTTGCATCTCTGAGAAAACTGCAGCAGAGCAACACTTTTTCCTCACACATTTTCCTGAGTCAAAATTTTTTCCTAATCAGCTGTGCACATTGATATGCTGTTCTACTCTATTATCTTCTGTTTCTGTTCTTTGCAAGGAGTGAGAGGTTTTTACAAAACTTTTCCCTTAGTAACTGTTTTCAGCTCTTACCTGTGTGGTCCCCAAAGACAGTGAAAATATGGACTTCATTTTTATCCACTTTTCATACATTTTTTTAAAGAGAAACACAGCAAAACTATGCTTTCATATTCACAAAAATGTCTGTAATATGACAGAAATATTATGACCACAACTTTTTAAGCAACTCACATGTACATATTCCAATTTCTTTTGAATGAAGAAGTGCTTGCTTCTGCCAAACTACACTTTCATTGTGAAATGTGACACTGATGCTTTCACAGAGCAATTCATCCAGCTTTCTGTGATCATTTTTCACATGTTCATACATATATACTTGCCCCAAATGCTGTTCTTGGGGTTCATCATGTCTGGGTTCATACATGTTGGCAATAAACTAAAGTTTTACTGTTTCTGGAGACTTTGATCAGGTTTTTTAGTAATTTGCTGTGATCTTCCCTCTGTAGGCATATAGAAGTGCTGTCAAAATGGGTCTACAAATGACCTTTTTAATCAAATGGATTAATGGTTCATCAATCTGAAACCAAAGAAAGGTGTAAGTATGCTAATATAAGAGCAACAATGAAAATTGTCACAAATTTTGAATATCTCAGAATAGTAATTTTTGTTAGACGTATCTTTTAATTTTTTATTTTATTTACAAATAAAAAATTATCTTTAAATCTTAAGGTATTGAACACTCCGAGTTTCTGCCTTTATTGATTTCATCTATAGTCTTCTGTTGTATGCTTTGAAATACTGACCTGCAGCGCTTGCAGAGTCACAGAAGGAGCACCCACTGAGCTTGATTTCCCAGAATGGTTGTAGGCAAAAGTCTTTCCTGTTTGCACAAATAGATTTCATGACTGTGTGCACAAACAGTATCCTGATGTGGCCACGGAGGCAGCGTTGGTAGTGCCACTCAGCACAGCACTGCAGGAGCATTTGGAGAGCAAGTGAATGTGAGCTAAGGTCTGGCACTGACGCCAGATGGACTTCAGGGGAAGTTCACTTTACAGCTTTACAGGCTGTGGACCAAACATTTTAGGCTTTGGAGGAGAATGTTTTGGGGCCCCACTCCAGGTTTGGTTTCATCTGAAAGAAATTTCATGTGGGTATTCAGAGCCTGGTCCCTGTGCGAATCTAACTGGTAAGTGAGGATGATCAGAAAATTCATCTCAGAGGTACACTCCCGAATTGAATTAAGACTGAAATTCAGGACATCCAGAGCTAGTCAAGCATCCAATTGTTCTCTTCAGCATACTTGTCATACCCTATTCAGGAACATAATGAGTCACAAAAGCAAAATTTTCCAATGCCTGTTTGCTTTACTTTGCCATATGTGGGGTTTGGAGGGTTTCTGGTTTTGTTAATTGGTTGGCTTTTCTTTTTAAATTACATATTCTCCAGTGTCCTGTCTTATCTAGAAGAAAAGGGAAATGCCCTAAGGGACCTAGATTGCTATTGTGGTCAGCCAAATTTCTGCATGAGTGCTCTGAAAAATAGCTCTTCCCTTGCTAAAACAATGGGTATACTCCTCAGCAATATTGTGCAATCCATCAATTCTGCATAGGTTTATGGGTTGAAAAGAAGGCTAGAGAGAAGGAGCAAACAGAAGAGGAGGATTCTAACTAGGCAATAAAGGTTTTTAAATCCCTTTAATTCTCACAGTTTGAAATGTGCAGTGTGAGATGTGTCATTTAGTCACACATGCACTGTCAGAGCACCCTCAGGGAGCATTAGTCTGGCACTGAAAGTTACCTTAGCAATTCTGCTCTGAGAGGGGAAGAAAAGGCTGAACCAGATGGGGAACTTAAAGCCTTTGCCAAATCATCACCAACTTCAGAGGATTTTTTTTTGTAGGAAAAAGGAGAGGAAAACAAGGGAGAACAGGATACTCACAGAAGTTCTTTGCATGTTTTAGAATGGATTTTGTAGTATAAATTAAGCTTGTATTTTCATTCATGGTTTATATGAACTAGGAGAGTACTAACTCCTACCTGGTTTCTCTTCCTTTTAGCTAAAGGAAAATAAAGCAATTTTCATACCACAGTTCTTGAATTTGAAAAAAGAAAAAACAGGCTGGTTTTCCTCAAATTTAATGAAGTGCCAATCAGCAAATCGTTCAAGCTTTGTCCTAGTGAGTCTATGCTTCAGTCTTATCCTAAACCATGGCAAATAAATGGTGGTGTTCAAAACACTGCATATCATTACATGTGCTTTTTATGATAATAATAGACCTTCCCAATGACACAGCATCTTTTCTATCTTAGCACTGAATATTATATGGGAAGTTCATAACATTATAATTTGATGATAGTATTAACAGCATAAAACATTTTAAATTCCCTAGGATCTTTTTAAAGCCAGACAAATATCTTTTGCATACAGAGTTTTTTTTTTTTTTCTGATCTTCAGAACTTCCTAGATGTATAAGAAAATTCAGCCAAAAAAGCTCTAAAAAAAGAAAGTCTTGCTGTTGACACAATGAATTTGGGCTCAATCATGAGTGCTCACCTTTACAAAGAAGGCAGTGTCCAAGGGAATCACTGCTGAGTTTTCTCAGCTCTTCTGTAGTTGGCTCTATAGGAGAAATAGAAGTTCTGAAAATGTCCCTATAAATAAATGTTATAGGAAAAATGTCCCTATAAATTTTCCCTATAAATATCAGAGCATACGATGGAAAGTTAGTTCTGTGGAGACGTGTATCTGAGCCTGTGCTTTCTGACTCTTTGGCAGACAAGACTTGAACTTCAAAGTCTACAGTGACTCATAAAAATGATTTTTATAAGGGAGGAATCTGTCTTAATTGAAACAAATGCAATAAAAAACTGGAAAGCCTCACTGCCTTCAATAGAAAGAGTTGATTAGGAGTTACTAAGTTAAAAAATAAAGATAACATTCTGCTTTTCTTGTGGCCTGTATCCCCTTGAGGACCCTGAGTAATTTTTGTTTTGTATCTGTTTTGGTAGCATTTAGTACAATTATAACACCTCTACTCTGTTCTCCAAACGCCATGAAGCAATCGCAGAAAAAAAAATGCAGATTATAGAAGTTTGATAGAGTTGTTGCTGGAGATGTTTACAGAGGCTTTAAGATTTCACCTGAAATCCCTCTAAGGTACTGTTTGATCTTGATCCAGTTCTGCCACAGTTTGACCATACCCTCATTGTGTCTTTCTCAAGCTTTCAGCATTAAATTTTACAGCAAGTAAGCAAAAATAAACCCAAAGCATCTCCACTGTCTCATCTCTCCAGAATGACAGACCATGTCAGCTGGATGGTTCATATTTTGCATGAATTAAATTATGCCTAAAAACCTATTATCTGGAACTCTGAGGATCTTTGTCATTCATAATTTAGAAAGTAGTACAGAATCCAGATTTTGTTGTGTATATTCTGCTGTTCTTCTTGAGATTATGATTTTACTTCTACCATACCCCTACCATTTGGTGCAGGAGAGCAGCCCCAGCTCCTCGGCTGCAAGCACAGGACCCTCTACAGTGAGCAGTACAAACAAATCACTGACAAACTGCTTTGGATCCTCCTAATTTTTGATGATTAGCAAGGGGTGTATACATTTGTCAATAGCCAAAAGATAAATGACTCATTTTCCCTGGTTAAATTCTCTACCAGTAATAATATATATTGAACAAACACATTTAAAGAATATTTACAGTGCACACAGGTTTCATCAAAATTTCTCTAAATATTTCCTAGCAGAACTCTTTGATTTGTGTTCTTGATCAAGATAAAAAGCATGATGTTTCCTTTAAAACTGTAAAACTCTGAATAGTATTAAAATATTTTCATATGAAACCAAACAGCAGGGTTTTCTTCTCCCAACTTTATTCTCAGAAATGGTTGAAATATTCAGACTGAAATATTAGGGGGGAGAAAAGGTACAATTCAGGTAATTACTGGAATAGAGAACTTGCATTTAAAACTGCTAACAGTTATAAAAGTTCTAAGGTATTGGAAGTAAAGCCTTTGCACATGAAGCAGAGTTTTGTTCAAGTTTGTCATAGACAGCTTTGCCTATAGATAGTGATGAATGAGACATTTTTATTTTTGTCAACTAACCCATACTGAATGCTTGCTGAATTGTTGGTATAATTTCCATCAGCAATAAACTGCCTAGTGCTATTTGTTCTCTTGGGTTATGTGACTAATTTTATTATGCATTACTTATAATACAAACAATTAAGCTCCAGGGCTCTGTAGGCATGGCCAAGTACACACACACTTTGCTCGTAGCAACTTGCAGTCTAATATGAAACAGGTCCCAACAAGCCATGGGAACAATACTAGACAGTGATCAAACTGCACATCAGTGAACACAACAGCACTAAGAATATGCTTTCATGTGCCCTGGCTCTGTCACTCTGCCAGTCGTTGATCTCAGTAACACAAGTTCAGGCTAAGAGCAGGTAACTTGGGAGTACTAAATCATTGAAGATTGTTTCAGAGGCAAATAAATCCAATGTGTGTGTGTTCATCAGTAGATACACGAGCATACTGTGTCTCAGTTGCTTTCCATGCTCCCCTTTGGCATGGCAGTGCTGGCAGGAGGCTGGGCAGCAGCCCCAGCTCCTCGGCTGCAAGCACAGGAGAGCGAGGCTGCAAATGCTCTGCCATCAGCAGTTCCCAGGTTTGGACATAACTCAGTAACAGAGACTTGTTTATAGTTCAGACTTAAAAGTATTTATACAGGCTGTCTGAAGTTGCTGAGGATTCACATATTTTCCTTCAATAGCCATTGTCACAGTGACTGCAAGTAAAGTTGTCCCATGGGTAATAGCTAGGTCCTCATTCCTGAAAGTATTTGTATCTATGTATTCAGCTACCTTAAAATAACTTGTGCAATGAGTAAACTACAAATTTTATATGGAGAAATTAATGACCCATATGTGTTCCTTTAGTACTGTTGCAATCTACTGGCCCTGTAATTAAGATTCAGCACAGCAGGGATTACAATTAAAATCAGTTTCCTGAGAAGTAAAGACAAAATTGTTCTTTTGGCTTGTGGTCCTGAAGTTACACGTGAACCTTGTCCTCGTAGAAGGCTTATACTCTTCCTGACAATACCCACACTGCTTGATCAAAGGTGACTTGCAAATTCAGTGAATAACATCTGTTATGCAGGCTCATGATTTGTCATGTTGGGCATGGTCTTGTTCTGATAAGATCAGAATTCTTGGAAGAAATAGTAGCAATAGAGATTTGAAACAACATTTGTCAAATCCTTCAAATGAAGCAAGCGTGGGGTGGACCAGAATACTGAATAGGATATCTTCAAAGCTTACTTAAGTAATACCTGCATTGAAAAGCAGGAGTCATTCCTGTATGGTCTTGTTTACTGTCATTCCTAGAAAATTGTGATTGTATGCAGTCACGGTGACTGACCTAAGTTCTTTCCATATCAAAACTGAAGTTAGTGTTGATCTTTAGATCAGCATAATGCTAAGGGAAATGCTGCCAGAGATTCTTTAGTCAATGAGAATTAAACAGAGCTACTTCTGCTCATTGCCACAATTGTAACCCAGAGTACCCCAGCTTACAGGTTCTGAAACTGTCTTATTTCACTTTCTGCAGATGTATTTTCTTCCCGAGGTATATAAGAAAATTTAAGTAGTGGGTTACTTATTTGTTTTTATTGCCTGTGGACCAGGAAGTTTGGGGAAAACCATCATGGAAACAGAGTATGTTTTAGGGTCAGTTACAGATATAAAATAGTTTTTATGGGGGCAGGCATGCTAAACACAAGAGATTGCCAAATACTAGATCAGGCAATAACATGATTTCTCACAGAATCCCAGAATGGGTAAGGTTGGAAGGGACCTGGGTCATGTGATCCAACCTTCCTGTTCAAGCAGAGTCTTCCTAGAGCAAGTTGTACAGGATTGTGTCCACACTGGTCTTGGATATCTCCAGGGAGGGAGACTCCACGACCTCTCTGGACAATCTGTTCCTGTGTGTGGTTACTGCGCAGTAAAGTTCCTTCCTCATGTTCAGGTGGAACTTTCTGTGCATCAGTTTCTGCCCATTGCCGCTTGTCCTATTGCTCAGCACCACTGAGAAGAGCCTGGCTCCATCCTCCTGACAGTCCCCCTTCAGATACTGATAGACATTGATGAGTTCATCTCTCAGTTGCTTCTTCTCAAGGCTGAACAGACTTAACTCTCTCAAGCTATTTTCACATAAGAGAGATGCTCCAGTCCCCCAGTCACTTCCCAGTAGCCCTCTGCTGGACCTGCTCCAGGAGCTCCATGTCTCTCTTGTTCTGAGGAGCCCAGAACTGGACACAGGGCTGAGCAGAGGGGCAGGATTGCCTCCTTCAACCTGCTGGCAATGCTCTTCCTAATGCATCTCAAGATACCATCAGCCTTGGTCACAATGGCACTGCTGGCTCGTGGACAGCTTCTTGTCTGCCAAAACCCCCAGGCCTTTTTTGGCAGAGTTGCTTCCCAGCAGGTCAGCCCCCAGCCTGTACTGGTGCATGGGANTGTGTGTGGTTACTGCGCAGTAAAGTTCCTTCCTCATGTTCAGGTGGAACTTTCTGTGCATCAGTTTCTGCCCATTGCCGCTTGTCCTATTGCTCAGCACCACTGAGAAGAGCCTGGCTCCATCCTCCTGACAGTCCCCCTTCAGATACTGATAGACATTGATGAGTTCATCTCTCAGTTGCTTCTTCTCAAGGCTGAACAGACTTAACTCTCTCAAGCTATTTTCACATAAGAGAGATGCTCCAGTCCCCCAGTCACTTCCCAGTAGCCCTCTGCTGGACCTGCTCCAGGAGCTCCATGTCTCTCTTGTTCTGAGGAGCCCAGAACTGGACACAGGGCTGAGCAGAGGGGCAGGATTGCCTCCTTCAACCTGCTGGCAATGCTCTTCCTAATGCATCTCAAGATACCATCAGCCTTGGTCACAATGGCACTGCTGGCTTGTGGACAGCTTCTTGTCTGCCAAAACCCCCAGGCCTTTTTTGGCAGAGTTGCTTCCCAGCAGGTCAGCCCCCAGCCTGTACTGGTGCATGGGATTATTCCTGCCCTGGGAAAGAACCCTACATTTGCCTTTGTTGTACTTCATTAGATTCTTCTCTGACCATCTCTTCAGTTTGTTGTTCAGGTCTTGCTGCGTGGCTGCACAGCACTCGGGTATTTGTCTCTCCTCTCAGCTTTTTATCATCAGCAAACTTATTGAGGAGGCACTCCATGCCGTTGTTGAAGTCACTGATGAACAAGTTAAACTATTTTTCCTACTTTCTGTGTGATGCCTGAATAATTTACTGCATTCCTTATCTTCAAGCCAAAACATCATGAATTATCATTATATGTAAATTATCATATCTACACATCACCATTTATATATAGGTAATTAACATATAATATATATGATTTGCATATTACTTTGGGTTTGTGAAGCATGGAAGGTCTTACAAAGTATTAATTGTTATTATAGCAGATGGCCCTGGGTCTGCCAGATGTGTTGAGACACTGTACTTTATTAGGTGAAAAACCAGGAATGCTAACTGAGACACAGAAAGAGATGAGAGGGCAATGAAATTAATAAGAGCATCTGATTTTTATTGATCCATGAATAAATTACTCTCTGCTTTGAGCCTGGTTTAAAGATGTAATGGGTTACTATGGAAGTGAACAAGAAAATCTGTCTTTTTTCCTAAATAAAAGCTGTACTACTTTATATAGTACTCTTAAAAGGAGCAAACTGTGATTTCCTATCCAATTTATTTGATTTTTTTTGTTTCATTTTTTTTTCTTTGTACAAAAATCCCCCTGTGATTATTTGATGAACAAATAATACACCTGTTTTTATGCTGCCCTGTTAACAGAAGCACTTATTTTGTATCTTGAGAGTTTGTCAATCTGGAACATGCTGTTGGCTGTGATCCCGCAGGCACATGCTGAATAAAGTTATCACTGTCCTGCCACTTTGCAAGGAATGTGGTTTGTGTGTTTTGGCAGCATCCACATTGTTTCTCTGTCTGATTTACTGGGAAATAGTCTCACATTTTTAAAAAAAAAATTTTATGAGATAAGAGCATTTGTTCCCTCTCATAATTTTTTTCTCTCCATCTCCCTTTGCTATGTTAGTTCACTGGAGAGAAGAAGCAGGTAAGTCTGTCTTGTCTATGCCAGTATTTCTGTAACTTATGCTGAAGGTACCCTTCATCAGCATTTGGATCCAGGGGAAGCAAACATAGCAGTGCTTGACTTTACTGCAAAAAGAAATAGAGGTTTGAGTGTCATGAGCAGTTCGCACCAGCACCTCAGTATATACCAGTGCTATTAGAAGAAAATAATACTCAGATTTAAGTGTCCTATTGCCTCAGAGAGGTTTACACTTGGGTGAAAGACCCTCAGGAACAGGCAGGTAGAGTCTGGGTGTAGCAGAAAACAGAATTAGTACTTTGCCACAGCCAGGCATGTGTTCCTTTCCTTTTCTCATGACCTTTCCTAGCTGTTGCTTTGTTATTCGTCACAGTTCCCAGTTATGACTTGTCTTAGTTTGACATGACTCAAACATCTTGTTGAAATACATCAAAGAATATTTAATCCCAGCCATAAGCACACATCTCATTTATGTGGTGTGTTTTAAACTATTCCACAACTTCTTCCTATGGAGGGTTTTGTTCCGTGTCAGAGAAACTGTTTATTTCCCTAATTCTCAGGACAGTAAAAAACACTCTTAAAAATGGACTTATCTGTTTCCAGCCCCAGTTCTGGCTGGCTTGGATATACCAGTTTTCTACTTAAAGAAGGACTGTGACATTTTCGGAAGGAATTCATTCTCAGATAAATAAGGCTTGAAAATGGGACAGACTTGCATCTCTCATCTTGTTCTCACAGTGCGTGGTGGGAAAAGGCTTTTGCAGTCTGTGCAGGTGTCTTGCTTAGTTTGGCTGTCCAGTGTTGCTTATGACATATCTGTCAGCCAAAAAAACAAAAGACAAAACAGGTATAATTGGGGTTTGCAATTGTCTATGAAAATCTTTACAAATGTTTAATAAACAAATTCATATGAATGCCAGAAGGAATTAGTACTACTGGATCTAGATAAGAAAGTCTGGAATATTTCTATGCAAATGCATGTTATTGTCACTTGGTCAAAATTACCAAGAAAGAGTGATGAAAGCGTAGTCAAAACAGAGACAGGTTTGGACTTTATTTCAAGTGCAAAAATCTAGTTTCTAGTTTCCTGTGACTTTTTTCTTCTTATTAAATTAAGGCAAACAAAAATTCCAAGAAACAACAAATGGAATTATCTATTTTCCACTGTTTTTTCTAGTGAATTTTTATTATTATTTAAAATGTGTCTTTGTAACCATTAATGATCTCTGCATTGATCTAACTTACATCTAATCACAAATACTGGGTATCAATTAACTCAAGAATAATTCCTCTGTCTCCATTTAAAAATAAGTCTCCTGTGGTTAGAGCAATAGAGGAATTACAGGTATCTGTAGTGGAAAATACTACAATGGAAAGTGGAATACTACAAGTGGAAAATATTACAATGAAAAACTGAAAATAAATTGCCAATATTATTCAGCCTGAAGCACAGAAGAATTTGGGAGCACTTGCCTGAAGTACTGCAAGTGATGAAAGTCTCAGAGAAATTATTTTCTTTACACTCTGCCATATTTTAGTGAAACTCAGTAATATATTAAGTTGAAGGGCACTAAATTGAAGATCAATAAAAAGACTTTTATAAGCCATGCATGGCTGTGGCTGTGGTTGGGTTTTTGTGTGCATGAAGAGAGAGAGAAAGAGAGACCTAAGTCCTGCCACATTTTCTACAACACAAATAAATAAACAAACAGGTTGTGAGTGGATTAAGGACCAAATATCTCATGAATGTGTATTATAGTCTGATGTGTTTTCTCCTTTTCACTGGCATTTAGTTTCTAAAAATTGTAGTGTATCAAATTACATGGTGTTATAGCAGCCCTTCTAGCTTTGTATACAGAAATGCAGGATAACTATGGATCTCCACAGTAAAGCCTAATGCCCATTATTAGTTTGTAATTTAAGTCATGTGAATTCACCATACCACAGATGAAGGGGGAACAAGAGGCTTCACTTTAATGCACATTACTAATGTATCTCATGACAGCTATAAATCATGTAACTGCTAATCTAG
Organism: Leptocoma aspasia; assembly: GCA_013399835.1. NCBI lineage: Eukaryota > Metazoa > Chordata > Aves > Passeriformes > Nectariniidae > Leptocoma > Leptocoma aspasia. The sequence continues at coordinate 24,603 of VXAX01007262.1, forward strand.
ACATACAGAAGGGACAGGTTTTCACAGCCAAAGATTTTTCTTTTCTTTTGTAAACAGAAGATGAAAAGAAACATTTGGACTCTTAAGAAAAACTACTCTTAATTGAGCTACTAATTACTTAAGAATTTGGGTTCAGATCTTCAAAGAAATCCATCACTTTGGGTTTTGTTGCAATATCTATCCCTTAAAATGGTTTTAGTATTTTTTTAACCACTAAAGTGTTCCCTGCTTGTGAAAATCACTTAAATATTGCCACAAAGGTACTTTGATCTGGAAAAGATGATGTTTCAATCACTGTTAGGTAGCAGCCGCCTTAAAGTTTCCAATTTTTTTCTTTACACCAAAAGCATAGAATACTTTAACCATTTTATCTGTCTTAAATAAAAAGCCTGCAATAACTTTAGGTGTTTAACATGGATAAGAGAAGCATGCTTTCAAGTAATGGAAAAATAATAGGAAAAGACAAAATGAATATGCAGAGCTCTATAATAAATCTCTTTTTACCCAGTATGATTTGGAAGTTCATTTCAGAGGGACACCTGAAGCTAATTTCTTTCATTCCTCAGCATCACAAGAGCATGCTTACATTGTTGGACACTGCCATGTAAAAGGGAAGTTTAAACTTCTACTCAAGGGTGAGAATTCTACTCAAGGGTAAGAATTCAGAGCAAGCAGTGAGCTCTGAGGCAGCATGAGCACCTCTCTCAGTTTGGTACTGCTGACAAAAGAAAGGTAGTTGTAAGAGCATCAGTAATGCTCAGATCATGACAGTATCTTAGAACTTTTCATAGAATCATAGAATTGTTTAGGTTGAAAAGGATCTTTAAAATCATCAAGTCCAACTGTTAACTCAGCACTGTTATCTTCACCACTAAGCCATGCTACAATCGCACTTTTTTGGAACACTTTCAGTAATGGTGACTCAAACACTCCCAATAACCCTTCCTTTATAAGTCTTTTAATGAAGATTTTTTTTCCTAATACCAAATCTAAACCTCCCCTGGCACAACTTGAAGCCATTTTGTCTCATCTTATCACTTGTTACTTGGGAGAAGAGACTGACCCCAGCCTCGCTATAACATCCTTTCAGGTGGTCATAGAGAGTGAAAAGGTCCCTTCCAACCCTCCTTCCCTCCAGGAAAAACAACCCTAGGTCTCTCAGCCACTCCTCATATGACTTGTGCTCCAGACCCTTCACCAGCTCCATTGCCCTTCTCTGGACATGCTCCGGCACCTCAATGTCTTCATTGTAGTGAGGGGCCCAGAACTGAGCACAGGATTTGAGATGCCACCTCACCAGTGACCAAGCAGGACCTGACTTCCCCAAACCCAGGCTGTCTGGGCCTGATCCCCTGGCTGTCCTACATGTGCTATGGGATGGCACTCAGGATGATCTGCTCCACAACCTTCCCTGGCCCCAAGGTCAACTGACAGGCCTGTAGATCCTCAGACCCTTCTTCCAGCCCTTCTTGTAGATGGGTGTTAGATTTGCCAACTCCTCGTCAGCTGGGACCTCCCCAGTTAACCAGAACTGCTGGTAAATGATTGAAAGTGCCTCAGAGAACACTTCCAAGAGAACACATCATTAACCTTGGGTGAATCCCATCCATCCCCATAGACTTGCAATTGTCTAAATGGTGTAGCAGGTACCTGACCATTTCCTCTTGGATTATGGGAGCTTCATTCTGCTCTCCATCTCTGTATTCCAGCTCAGGGGGCTGGGACCGCAGAGAATGACTGGTCTTGCTATTAAAAGATTGAGGCAAAGAAGGCATTGAGTACCTCAGCCTTTTCCTCATCCTTCGTCACTACCTCTCCCCCATTTCCAATAACAGATGGAGATTATCCTTAGCCTGCCTTTTCTTGCTGATTTATTTATAGCACAATTTTTTGCCAGTTTTCACAGCAGTAGTCAGATTAAGTTCTAGTTAGGTTTTGGCCCTTCTAGTTTTCTCCCTGCCTAACCTCACAAATCCTTGTAGTCTTCCCACATTGTCCGCTCCTTCTTCCAAATGTCATACAAATTTCCCTGTTCAGCCAGACCAATCTTCTTCCGTCTTGGCTCATTTATTGGCACATGGGAACAGCCTGCTCCTGGACCTTTAGGATTTCCTTCTTGAAGAAGGTCCAGACTTCCTGGACTCCTTTGCCCTTCAGGACTGCCTCCCAAGGAGCTCTGTTAAACAGTCACCTGAAACAGGCTGAAGTCTGCCCTCTGGAAGTCCAAGGTGGCAATTTTGATGACCAGAAAAGAAAACTCTATAACTTTGTGACCACTGGCCATCACATCACCCACCAGTCCTTCTCTATTCAAGAAACAGGTCCAGCAAGTGCCTCCCTTGGTAGGTTCCCTCACCTCCTGCATCAGGAAGTTACCTTTCACACACTCCAGTAACCTCCTAGACTGTTTCTTCTCTGCTGAACTGTATTCCCAGCAGACATCTGGTAAGCCAAACTTCTCCAAAGAGCAAGGGGTAGTGATTCTGAGACTTCACCCGGCAGAAAACAGAAATACTAATTTCTAATAGAAACAGAATATCTCCTCTGCCTCTTCATACTGTTTGGGTGGTATACAACAGCCTTCCACCATGATATCTGCCTTGTTAGTCTTTCCCCTGATTTCTAAGCATAAAAATTCAACACTGTTGTTGCCATCACTATGCTCTAGGCAATTGAAACACTCCTTAAAATACAGGGCCACTTTACTGCCTCTCCTTCCTTGCATATCCTTGCACTCCAGATGTGTCAGTCATCTCACCATGTCTCTGTGAAGGCAACTACGTCATGGATTTCCTGCTGCACAAATGTCTTGGTCTGAAAAGACAGGAGTTTGCTAAGGAAGGTAAGAGCTTCTCTTGAAATGGAAAAGGTAAACAAACCTCTTCTCTCTGAATTACTACAATTTTGAAATTAAAAGGTTTTTAAGTAAAGAGATGGGAATAGGAATAACAGGTTTTTTATTAGGAAAAGTTGAAAAAATACAAATGTAGTTAGTATTTTACTAATTACAGTAATTGTAATGTAATTGTAAATGTAAAATGTAATTTACTAATTACAGTACAAAACTACTGACAGAGAAACTTGATACTTTGAGGAGTTAGGATGTTGGTAACAGTTTAGTTGAATGGTGGTTGTAGTTTTTTTGGAGTGGTAGATGAAGTTTTGTTGAAGTGGTGATTTTGTAGAAGGGTGTAGTTTTTTCTGAAGGTCTGGTGGTGTAGATGGGTTTGATTTTTTCCTGGGAATTTAGTGGAGAATAGGCTGGGTTTTTTTTGGAGAAGAGGTTTACCTTTTCCATTTCAAGAGAAGCTCTTACCTTCCTCAGCAGACTCCTGTCTTTTCAAACCAAGACAACAAAAAAAAGCTCTTACCCTTCCTAGCAGTAGAGTATATTCTCTAAAATATCCCTAATTCTCTAATTAGGTTGGCTATTTTGCTGTTTTGCTCCTTCTGTTGTTTTTGCTGGTCTCACTCTGGGCATTTGGTATTCATTGGCTATGAATGTGCTGAGGACCTAAATGCCATATGGAGTCAATCAACTGGCACACCAGTTCAGTGATTCAGCTAAAAATCTTGTGTTGAAATCTAAGGCCAAAAAGTCTTGCTAACCTACTCAGTAATTTCAAACATGTCTCATAGAAACTGCTATTCAGGGAACATTTACAGCTACAGATGGCTTGCAGTCAGGAATAGTTTTCCTGTGAATTTCCTTATCTCGAGGGATTCATTTCATCTTGTCCTGTGCCAGCTGGGTACAGCAAAGGGCAGTTAGTTACCCACTGCTCTTTATCCTTCTCACCACCAAGTGTGGGATTTTCCTGCTTTTATTAGCAATGATGGAGAGTAAACAGTGTATCCTTGGACCCCATCTCCATGTCCATATTTTTATACTGGATAATGGATTGGGCTTGTGCTGTTTGTCTGCTAATGTAGCTGTTTGCACCAGCTCTCACTCTGCCAGTTTTGTAGTGCCTGTAGCTAAACAGTTATGACCCCATATTATGCAAGACAGCTCTAGCTTGCACTGGCCACAAATCCCATTACTCTGGCAGTTTGCAGAATTGGGCGATTCCGGAAAAGCTTACAGGACCAAATGGCTGTTCATCATCAGCAACACAACAAGGGCAGAGGAGACAAATAATGCCAGTCTTCACCCCCAGCTATATGTGTGTGAATGCATTGAGTAGCAAGAGCCCACATTTTCTCCTTAGTTATCTCCAATTAGCAGCTAAAGTGTCCATCAGGGAGTATGAGAGACACATTTGGCTTCAAGAAAAGGCTGATGATTGCTTAAATCACAGCCTAAAAGTACTTGCTCGAGTTTTAGCTTACTTCCTGCCTTTGTCTCTGTCCAGTAATGAGTTGTAGTGCTACACAAGTATCTACACCTACCTGCCTTATCTGGTGCAGGATATCCTCCTAAGCAATCTGTGCAGTCCATGTGCACTCTGCTGTCTTCAGTTGTTATTCTGTGGCCTGCAAATAGGTTGGAAACACAGCTTTAATATAAAAGCCTTTTTTTTTTTTTTTTAAAGTTACAGTTGGTGCAGTGCTGGGTGCTGAGCTGGGTGCTGTTGATGATGACGTTTCATGCAGCCCGCACTGAGATTTACAGTGGAAGGATGCAGAACAGTCCAAGAGTCCCCATATCAGTTCTAACTCAAATATTTTAATAGGACTTGAGAGGTCTTGTCAAGAACAAGTAGTGGGCCTGTAATGTATAAAAGGAATTTTTAAGTGCTCTTTGCCCCCTTTCCATTCCTGAATAGCATATGTCATGAAAACTGAAATTGAGAGAACCTTGTCAAAAATAAACTGTTCTTGAATACTTTTCTGAACCTGGGCTTGAACAATATTTCTGTTGTATAGCAAAGGTGCCAGTTTTCCTTTTATTTCACACCTTTAAATATTGTAAAGATATTTTTGTGAGAGCTCTAGTTTTGCTGTGAAATGTTGTGCAGTGCAGAATTCTTCATTGCACTTGTCGTGTCCTTCTGTCTTGGACTACCTGTAGAGTCCCCTGACAACTAAGGATCAGAAGGAAATTATGAGTTTCAGCTGTTAACAGCTGTCATTTTTTGTGTGTGTGAATGCTAATAACATTCTACCACAGCAGGTGGATGAATCTGTCCTCCCAAATTTGGCAAAGGTTTTCCTTCACCTAGCACAGAAACAGAACATTTTTTCACCCCTCTTCACAAGGGTGATTTTTCATGTGGATCAACTATGGGTTATTTTCACTGAGACAGCTGGAATATTTTGATCCCTAAGTAACTTTTTACATCTCCAGTTTTGCCAATATGATTTTCTTTGCTTATTCATAGTCTTTGAAAGAGCTGGTTCTCATTACTGATGGGTAAAAGTGCATTCCAGCTCAATATGAAATAGTTGGGTGGAGAGAACAGCTGTTAATACTTCCATAATAATTTAGAAAGTCAGTGGGTTGTAGCTACAAAACAAATGAGCCAGATTGTGCACCTTAACCACGTTGAGTTTGAATTTACATTTAACCAATTTTGTTTCCTTGCACAAAGAACATTGCTGTATGAATAGTCCCATAGATCAATGGAAGTACTTATAGAACACAGTGCTGTCGATAGGAAGCTGGCAGAACCTCATTATTTTCTCTGAAATTTCCACCTGCCTCTGCTGAGCTAGTTTTTCTACCTTCAGGAAAGCTAATCTGAACAATTAGAGCTGTGCTCCGGTTCAGCTGATAACAGTAGGCATTTTTGGAAGTGACGTGTTATATGGCAGAGATTTCCATTCTTGGTCTGTAGGCAGCTATGTTAGTCCATAGCTTGGAACCACACACTATCTCCTTCTCTTTCCCCCCTGCCAGTACCAAATACAGCAGAGAATTCCTGGTGCCCTAAGGCCATGATTAGCAGGCATGTGTGCCTTTTGTGTCCAGCTTAGCTTTTTTCCCCTGTTAAAGGTGGCTGCATTTCTCCCTGAACCCTAAGAAACATAACTTCTGTTTTGAAGAGCTGATCACTGGTCTTCCCCAAATAGCTACATTTACTCATCTGTGGAAACAGAGAATAAGATCATAGAGGAAGTATTATGGATTTCTATTTTTTTGTTCCTGTACAGGAGGAAATATCTAGTGGGATTTTAATGAGTTCTTGGGCAGACCAGCCCACAGTGCAGCACTCCTTGGGTTTTATGACAAGTGGCCTTCATTGCCACACAAAATTTTATGCCATTGGTAAACCTGTCTACAGCTCATTTGATTGCTATTAAATTTTCCTTTCTTACCTTTCTATGCATTCCTATATTTCTAAAGAGTGTGACAGAAAGAAATGAAATAAAGCAAATGAAATAAATAGTTTTGACAGAAACATAAGATTTGCATTGCTAATCTAAATTGATTGTTTTCTTTGAAATTATATTTTCATAAGACTCTTGTTTTTATAGAAACAGATTTACTGGAACAGGGATTCATGGCATTTAAGAACATTTCCTAAACTGGCAGCTACTGGAGCAGCAGAACTTTTCAGAATGGTGTGTATTTACAGACCCGAGTGCCCGAGACCAAGAGCCCTTTCTTGACTAAATGTCATGACCTTTCCACATCAATTTGTCATTGTTAACTTTGTGGTACACTGAAACCAGCCTTTGAGAACAAGAGGTGACAGTGCATTGTAGTTCTAAAACATTTAGTCTTGCCTACAAAAGCTCAAATGGTCAAAGGGATACTTTGATTACAAATATTAGAAAAAAAGTCCTTAATGCTTAATTGCTGCTCTGTAATTACAAGCCACTGTCTATAAAGAAGTAGAAAATATCAAGATTAAAACTTACAGAAATTTTATTTTACTGCCTTCAACTCTTGGTCACTGTTTTATCTGGAGCTACCTCTGTCAAAAATTCCCTTTTTGTCAGATCTTCCTGTCTAGCCTGAAATTATTGATGACACTATTAAACTTGACACCTGAATGGTTGTTGCAATGATAATATACTAACTTTATTCCATTACTTTCATTGCTATTGATTCAGTTAGTTTTTCTTCTCTGTTAGCATAAAGATGGTCTATTTCAATATGTGAAAACCATGTACCCATAAGAATTCATTTCATGCATTTTTCTTTTGATGATAGCTTTGTAACATTTTCAGAAGCAATATCCTTTAATAAAAACAAAGCTTCCAAACTAGTTGTACAGGGAAATACAATTCAAACTAGTTTAATCTTTTATGAGCTAGTGTACGGCCATTTTTAAATGTAAGTTTCCACAGTTTTTATCATGTTTGATTCATAAATTTATTACTTCACATTAGGCTACAGTGAATTACCTTCAGCAAATTTTACTTGTCTAGACTACAGCCTCTTAAATTATAATTTGTGTCCTGATAACAAAGGTAGGGATTTATAGAACCCTGAAGCACTACCCCATAATGCATCTTTCTTTTGTCTTTTTTGAACCTTTTCCTCTATGCATATCTGTAGCTCTTTCCTTCTATCTTATTTGCCACCTTGGCAGACCCACCACTTGGCAGGGCAGAGTTCTACAAAAGCAAATGCAGGATCCTGCCCCTGGGGAAGCACGACCAGTACAGGGTGGGGCTGACCTGCTGGAAAGCAGCTCTGTGGAGAAGGACATCCTGGTGGGTCCTGGTGGACAACAAGCCATCCATGAGCCAGCAGCGTGTCCCTGTGGCCAAGAAGGCCAGTGGTATGCTGGGGTGTATTAGGAAAAGCAGTGCCAGGAGATGAAGGGAGATAATCCTGAGCTCTGCTCAGTCCTGGCCTAACCTGGAGTGCTGTGTCCAGTTCTGGGCTTCCCAATTCAAGAAGGATGAGGAACTACTGAAGAGGATCCAGTACAGGGCTACAAAGATGATTAGAAACACCTCTCTGATGAGAAAAGGGTGAGTGAGCTGGGACTGTTTAGCCTGTAAAGGATAGAGGGCAATCAATACATCATTTATCAATATATGCACATATCTTAGGGGTGGATATGAAAAGGATGGTGCCAGACTCTTTCCTGTGCACATGGGCACAGGAGAAAAATTGAAATGCAGGAAGTGCCTTCTGAATATGAGAAAAAACTCCTGTGAGGGTGACAGAGCACTGGAACGGGCTGCCCAGGGAAGTTGTAGAGTCTCCTTCTCTGAAGAATTAAAAACCTGCCTGGACATGATCCTGTGCAATCTGCTCCCTTGCTTGAACAGTGACATTGAACTAGATGGTCCCCAGAGGTCCCTTCCACCCCAATGCTTTTGCTATTCTGTGATCCTGCAAATCTATTCAGAAGCTGAAATTGATCAAACACTGGCATATTGCTGATTGTCACTAAAATAGCTCTAAAAGTTGTTTAACCAGAGTAGTTGTCACAACAGGGGATTAACTTTTCATCCCAATGCACTATGTATTGACAACAATGGTGGTATGGAGGTATTTCTGTATGGAGATATCTTTGTTTCCTTAGAAATCAGGGTGCTGGAGATGAATACAAATTAAAACATTTGCTAATATAGGCTATCAAGAGCAAAGTAAGTAAAACATGAACAGAGAGGCAAACTTTTCCAGTAGCTGTAGGATATGAGGATATTATCTAGGCATGTTCTCATGGTGACATCATTTGTTACATGGTGCAGGAATGACCAGGAGTAATTCTTTGCTTGGGAGCACTGGTATGGAGCTGTGACTTCCAAAGGATGACAGAAGGAGCTTTGCTCTGTAAGGATATCAGGGAGTCTTGTGCATAGCATTAAGTGCTTACAGGAAGGAATGGTATTAGCAAATGTTAAAACATATCAGGACTTGCAGGAAGATTATAAAAGATGCCAAAACAAAATGGGAACAAAGAAATCACCTGCTTTGCAAAATTTTGTGTCTTATTAGTGTGAACAAAGTATCTTCTTCTTTTCCCCTCCCCCACCCCACAGAAAATGTGTCACCAATAATTTTGCATGGCTACAAGCACACAGACTTTTAAAATAGAAATGGTAACTTGAACAGATATAGGAGAAAAAAACATACAGAGAAATTAACCCTATTAGAAGAAGAGAGTAGTATATACATATTACAGTCAATAAATCTAAAAAAGATCAAGTACATTACAATGTGGTTTACTTTGCATTCCATAATCAAAGCCAATAATTCCTACTTCCACTCTATTTATAATAGATATTTCTTCTTCTGTAGATTTCTGTTGCACTGGAAGTGAATTAATCTCAAACTCTATTTCTTTTCGCTTCCTCATATCTACATTTTAAGCATAAGGGTATTTTATACCATTTGACATAGGTCTTATCACAGTTATACGATTGAGAGGTTATAAAGATCATTAAAACCAATGGGGTACCCTCAATGAAAATGCAATGATAGATAATGCCTGTGCCTTTTTGTATGCCTTCCTTGGGACCACGGATACATTGAGTGATAATCTTACAACTGCGTCTCATGTGTTGCTTACAATGTAAATGACACTGAAATTCAGGCAATTAGTACAAACTCTTTACAGAGCCAGAGATGCAAACAGCAAATTGAAGCAGCACAAAATCCATCAGTGCTGCTAGACATTTTTTTCCTGCCTTTCTGAGTGAAGTTGATTCTCACTTTCAACAGGCTGTGAAAACATTCCAATAAAATATTTTTTTTTAATTGTAAATGCTTCAGGAGTACAACATTGAAAGGTGCCATCTGAATCTTTGCATTCAATTCCCCCACAGGAGACAAGTACCTTAAAAACAGAAGGCATATGAGAAGCCACCAAACACTCTTATGGGTATCTCATAGGAAATATCTGATTTTCAGCATATAAGGCTTCAAAATGGTGCATTGTGATTCAAGTCTGCACTATAGATACAAATAAATTCCTCTTAGTCCTCTTAGAACTCAGGGCTCTGCTCTACAAGGCTGTTGTATTAATTTTTTTTATGTCAGATGGAAACTAGGGAAAATAGTACTTTCATTGGTTATTTTTATTTTAAGGTTGGAATAATAATGAAAAGCATTGTAGAAAGTAATGGGATCCCGTATTATGGAGCTGAGGGGAGCTATGTCCTTTAGTTTTTCTGTTTTATAGCAGTATCATGTGTAAAAAAATACTGAGCCAGCCAAAAATATGTAAGGCCAAGAATTTTGTAGCCTGATACTTAGCCTTGTCCTAGTGGAATATTGACCCAGTAAATAGATAAGCTTTAGAAAGAGCAACTGAATATGGTCCAGGATAGGACGGGACACTCTGCTACCCCAGAGCTTAGCATTTTTCTCTGCCAGGTAGGAGATTTTAGCTTGGTTTGCTGCTATTTTAGCAAAAGTAGGAGAAAAGTTGCACATCTGCTTATGAATGAACATTTGCCTTGCTGAACTGCTGGTGTGAAGACTGACATGCTTCTTTCTTTGGAGCTGAAGTCAAAAAGGAGGAAGTGATTATCTCAGTGAGTAGGTCCATGCCTTCAAATCCTCAGCAGGGGAAGATGACTTCTTCATCTACAGAGATTTGTGTTCAAAACCTGTAGAAAAGGAAGGGTCTCCAGATCCCCATCTCCTACACTGAACATCTATGTACTGCGTGCTAGCCTTTGTGGATGCCGTGCTAAGACTCCAGATCGATGTTAACATTTTCCAAGTGTTAACGCCAGTTTAAAAAAAATAATCTCTGTTTACTTCCAGCTAGTCATTCTATTTGCTTTACTCATTCATCTTGCTTCCTTCTTCAGCTATATTTATGTCACTCTCTGTGTGAAAGAACAAATGGGTAAATGAATGGGAACTTCTTAGATGAGTTTTCCCTCTAAAAAATTACCATGAACAGGAGCCATAGGCACCTTGTTCTTCCTATGTAAAAATGAATGAATGTGAGAAGACGGGGCCAGCACTGTGAAGCTGAGCCTGATTCCTGCACAAAGAACAAGAACTATCAGTAACAATAATCATACTGGGAAAGGGAATTTTTGCCTCTCTACTCACTTTTGCAGCAGTGACATTTTGTAGTAATTATGTAAAGAAGCCTGGAATATGTTGTACAAAACCAAATGAAGAACTTGTGTCTGCATGCAGTTCCATGCAAACTGAAATCTCAATTTCATCCCATTGTCTTGATATGATGTGATTCATGTACGTAGGACTTTCACGTGACTTTGCATCTGAGCACGTGTTACCATGTAAGGTCTTATTCTGTACCATTACAGTAATTTATACAGGAAAAAAGAATACTCTTGTTCAAGCTAAGTAAGAAAACTTGGTTTTTAACTTGTGTAGAACTATGAATAAGCTAAATAAAGTTACATCTCTTCTGTGGTATCATTTTGATGCAGGATCCATGTATTTTTAATGAATGTGACTAAAGCAAAAGCAAGCATGCTGTTGCACATCTTATGAGTCATGATTTAAACAGTTATAATTTCTAACTTATTTCGGAACTTGACATCTAAACACTGGATTTAGCAATCCAAATTCTGTTGTCTAGTCTTTTAAATTCTTACTATCTGGAGCAAGGAAAGAAATTTGTTTTATCTTGCTTTAAGTTTATTTCCTTTACAGATTATTTGCTTTACTGACTAAATTTTGTAAAGTTTCAGTTATTTCATCATCTTAAATTTCAATTTCTAACTGCTGGTATGGATAAGATAATTATACCAGAACCTGACTGTAATGAAAAAGATGTAGGGTGATACCCCTATATGATAAATTATTATTTTGCTTTCAACTTTTAGTTCTCAGTAAAGAAAAGGTCCTGCATTATGTCTGTTGCTCTGAAAGCCAGTCTGGAATATTTCAAGTACATGTCAAATAATGCTGCATGGATGAACTCTGGGAATCAGAGACACAGAAGTGCTTTTTTGCATATTCTGTTTTGCAATCCCTAATGTAAACCATTTGATCTCCTCTCCTACTCTTTGTGCTCATCTTTAAAATGATTAGAATATATATTTGCATATCATTTTCTTGGAAAAATTACCTACAACAGGTAAGCAAAGCATTTATCCTTTGTGGATGGAATAATGCTTTCACATTAATTATATGGGCATTAGTAAGTTTAACTTTGTGTAACCACATTTCCATGTGTTCAGCAACCACTGCCCTACATTTTTTGGTTGTTGTTTTTTTTTTTTTTTTTAATGCAACATTCAAAAATCTCCAGAGAAAAGTACTGCTGTCATTCAAGAAGTGTGGAAATAAAAATTTGGAACAGCCTATAAAATTCTGGCTTGAATCTGAGAAAATATGCATATAAAGGGAATTCATTCTTGAAGATATATTTACTTTTAAAGAGTTTTACTTAGGTAAACCATAAGCTTAAAATAAAGCAAAGAAAGATTAGAATAGCAGCTGAGGATAATTCAGTTAAAACTGTATAAAAACCCTAATTCTTGACAGTCCTGTTATTTGACATTATTTTCTTCTCTGGAGTTTTCTCTTCCAAGAAAACCCTCCAAAAATCAGAAAAAATAGTAAGATGAAGTAACAGCAGCCAACAATGTCCTCAGCGAAAATCTTTCCTTCATTGTCAATGTGATGTTGATAAAATTATTCTTCATTTATGATTAAACTATTTGCCTTCTGGTTTTTGCAATCACTCATTATTCCTTGTGGTAGACAAACAAGTAGCTGATGTTTTTGCCTTTGACATTATGCTATTATTAATGTTCATCAAAATATTTTCTAATATCCATGGGCTTTTTTTAATGTGAAATTGCAAATGCTGAATATTATCGCTCCATCTAGCATGTGTGGAGTAAGGCTACTCACTCTGAAGGATAGACTCTACCTAGAGATTAACCACACAAATTTGGATGGAGAAATGGCCACTCTGAGGCCAGGATGAAATACAGATTGCACTGAGTTATCAAATGCATTTCCTAATTTTTATACATAAGCTTCTACCAAAGCAGTACCAGAAATTTAAAGGTTTAATGAAAGAGCTTGACCTCTGCCCCTTGCCCTGAAACTTCTGCTGGCAGTGGAATAAGCGCAACAGAAACAAATAACAAAATCTTCATCCAAAATTCTGCACATGTGACAGGGAAATTTGAGTCCTTTTGAGAGGAAGAATAATTATATCCTTTGTTATTTGTAAAAATGAGTAGAATTTTAGTCTGATAAAGAGAAATTTGATCTTATTTTTTAAAATGTATGTTGGGAATGGTTATCTGAAAAAAAAAAAAAAAGCCTACTTATGACAAAGACTTATATTTCCAAGGAAAAAAACTCTGATTCTGAAAGGATCAAGAAAACAGAGCATATGAACCCAGAAAAGCTTTATTCCAAACAAAACCGGGAACTATTGACCAAAGCCAGCTGTTAATATGAAGGTCCTAGAATTGCTTTGAGAATGCTCTAAGATGTTGCCAGAAGAGACTCAGTACATGCACTGTTATTAAAGTCACCTTTACAACAAAGAGAAACGCACAAACCAAGAGTGTATTGGTCTAAACCAGTCAGTGCAGGACTAGGTGACCTCACAGCACAGCAGATGTTAAGAAATCATACTTGTTTACAGAGGAAACAGTGCATATGTCAACATACAATCCCAATTGAGAATGGGCAATAAAGACAGTATTACTAGAAGTTATATTTGTTTAGCAAAGAACAAAATGTGTCTCTCAAAATACTTAGGACCTGCTTTCAGAAAAGCTTTACTTTCTCAGGTCCTTTGAAAATAAGCCTCTGAGTTATCAGTTTAAAATAAAAAAGAAAAATGTGTTGCCAGATGTTTTTATGTTTGTGATAATTCCCCATTCTCACTGTTTTGAGACATAGCACATTCTGAAACCAAAACCTCTATGATAAAAAGAATTCTTCTCTGATAGAATTGAAACAGATAAAGTGAATTTGGTATACTCATAAAGAGTATGAAAAAGGAATTCAGAGGAAATCTTAAGGAAAGAATCTGTGACTACACCAGCATAATTCACTTTGTTGTTGCTGTTCTGTCCCAATTTTTAGTTGATCTAAAAATGCATGATTAGAACATAATCTGTAGGAATGAAAATACCAATGTCCATTTGCTGTTTCTACCAACAAAAGCACTTGTCTAGCTGGTACAGTTACAATCTGGAGAACCCAAGATATTTGTAAGCTGTCTTCAATGTTAATATGAATAAAAATGGGGCATGATTATCATAAATATTTCTTGCTATGATACAAAGCATAAAAGGAATAGATAAACTGTGGTTAGTGCTGGCAACTTTGAACTATTATTTATAGCAAATACATTTGTTGGTGTACCTGGTCTGTCCATACCCAGGAAAAAATACCTGAAGAAACCCTGCTTGGTTTCTGCTTCTAAAGCTTGATGAAAACAAACAAGGAACAATCTTGGCTTCTAGTTTTATTAGTAGTTGAACATATGAGAAATATAACTCTAGGTGACAGAATGTATTTAGGTGTTCCAAAAAGACAATATAGTCAAATTAATGAGTTGAAATAACATGTGAAAAGAGTCAGGTGAATAAATACAGACAGTATTTAAACTAAGATAAATATTCCATCCATGAGGCTGCCATATAGAAAAGAAAAAAAAATAATAAAAGAGAGATAATGTTAGTTCAATAACTGTGAGTCCTGATCTGCAAAGGCTTTCTGACTCTGGAGTCAAGGCAAGTGCTTGTTTATAGGTGATGCAATTAAGCCATGATTTGCTCCAGGACAACTCCCTGACTGTGTGGGAAGCATCCATCCTCCACTGATGGATTATAAAGAATTGAAGGACACTAATAAATATTCTTCAGGAGAACAAGCACCATTGCTGGTCGTAGCCTGACAAAATTTGGTGAGAGCTCTGGCTTGTGTATAAAAAAAGCTTCTGCTTCCCATTGCACTTGCACTTGATGCAAGTGGAACCAGAAGCTTCCTTTGTCAAAGATGCTCATGGCTTGAATGAGTGAGTGTTTCACTGGATAAAAAACTGGCTTGATGTTATTGGCTGAACATGATCCAGCTGTGCCCAGGTGGCCAAGAAGGCCAATGACATCCTGGCCTGTATCTGTGACAGTGTGGGCTTCATAATCTCAGAGTCTTTTCCAGCTTAACTGATTCTGTGATTCTGTGGCCAGCAGGACGAAATGGCCTCAAGTTGCACCAGGAGAGGTTTAGATTGGATATTAGGAAAAATTCTTTCACTGACAGGGTGGATTTGGCAGTGTTAGGTTAATAGTTGTACTCAGTACAACTGATATTTGAGGCCTTTTCCAACCTAAATGCATCTGTGATTCTGCATGATGGTTGTTGCTGCCATCCAGCACCTCTGCATGAGACAGGTCATGACCTCAAGGGCTGTGAACTTTTGTTGCTGCTTTGAAAACAGCAGCAGAAGTTACTATTCCCCTTAGGTGTTTATTTTCCACTAGTGCAAGTATAATTTACATGCATGTTTAAACAAATATACCTATGGGCAATAGTGTGTGACAGGAAGACAACCAAAAAGTAATGTCCTTATTGCAGAAAATAAAAGTAACACATCACTCAGCTGCTTAATGAACCCTAGTATTACTTGCTAGACTGCTCTGGTTACATTTAGCACCACCTAAGTGATTATGAATAGAGCAGTTCAAAAATAAAGTAAAAATAATGTGTCCTTAGATTTCTTAATAATTGTACTATTATTGCAAAAATTTAATAGAAAGAGAAATAAATTCCTAAACAGCTCCAAAGTTGAAGTGCAATTAAGAGATATGGTACCTTTCCATAGATCAGAGTAAATATCATTGTCTGCATGAAAACCTTTAGAAGGGTAGAAATGCATTGTTACATGACTTCTGCCCTGTAGGGATAGCACAAGAGAGAAAAAATCAGATGTAGCTTCAAAAGTCAGGGAGGAAAATTTAAAACACCTTAACCTTCTGGTGTTAATTGTGGGATTGTTCATGCTATAAAGTTCTGGACACGCCACTTAAAGCTGTTTTTCAACTGACTCATTGGAGAAAGCTTATTCATTCAGCAGAGAATAACTCAGCATGAAAACATCTCATAGTGAGCAGACTTATGCTGAAGCTATGGCATGCCCTGAGGGAACTTTCAGTGGTTTCCTTCCCCAGGGCAGAGGCTGTAACTTGATGGTGCTGACAGCTCTGTAAAGAGCTGTGCATGGGTGATCTCATGGTCGTGAAAAGGAAAACATCTGAATTTCCAGTTGATGGGGAAATGTGAATTGTTGGACTTCAGCCCTTATGTAGACTTATGTAGATTCAAAGGGCTCCTCTTTCTTCTTCTGTGAGAAGATGAGCAAAGGAGAGTTGATGGGTGGAGCACATTATACTTGTCTTGGAAAGGAAAGAAATGGAAGCCAGCACAGAGTTTCTGCAGACTAAGTGAAAAGCTGTGAATTTCACTATGAATTTATGAATCAAAATGTACATTTCTTAGCCCATTCTTTTACTGAAGTTGAATCATGTACTTCCCGTTTCCAAGATTACATGCAAAATACAGCTGATTCAAAATCTAGATTACTATTTCTTTTTGTGAAGGAATATAGATAAAAATCAGGCAAATTAACTGGATAGTCTCATTGGGTAGAAACTGATATATTTATTATCAGCTGGAGATATTTTAGGGAACAAAGAGGATTTCAAAACTCAGTTTTCATTTGTATGTACATATTGTTATTTGTGAAACTAAAAGCCTAATTACGTTGCTAGCAATTAATTTGCTGGAACACAGGCAGGATGCGTTGTACTCATACTGAACATGGATGGTTTTGAAGTCTTCTGCTGGATTGCATAACTTCAAAATTTTATAGGTCTTGTACCAATATTAGAAAAATTGTCTTGAAATGCTGTTCTCCACCCCCTCATCTCTTCCTCAAACCAGTAACAGATTTTCAATTTTTTATGTCTAGAAAGTAAAAGTTGTGAAGTCTTCCCACATTTACAATCTGATGCCATTTAAGACTGGAATCCCTTAAAAGAATTCTGCCTCTGCTAAATCAAATTTTTTATAATTGGCTCAATGGCTGAGCCAAGTGATTTGGTCCATGCTCACCGTCTTCCACAACACCAAGTTAATAAACTCAGAAAAATTAATGAAATATGGTATTTGCTCATTTTGTTAGGAACCTATATAGTCCAGAATCCTAAATTACTCTAATTTTTGTCATTCAGGAAACATTCTTCCTTGTATTCCATCACACTTAACTGAGGAATATAAAACACTGACCAGGCTTTTTTACAACAAAGAATTTAATATAGTAAAAAAGCAAGTAGAGTTTAAATTGCACTGTGAATTTGAGAGAAACATTTAGAATTTAGCATTCTGCACCAGCTTTTAAGACTTGGGTAACCTTATTCTAGCATTTATTTATATTAAGATTCTTAACTATTTCTTCTCTGACTGGCTCTAAAAATGGAAGCCCAGTGCTAATAGACCATAAAAATACTGTGACAGAGGTGCTGGAAACTTAAATTATGCATAAGGACAGGGAGTAGAAAGATATTTTTCATAATTTTCTGTTGTAAATCACACTGGTCCAAATTCTTAAAACAAAATATACAAATATTTGACAATGCCCAAAAGCTACCTTACTTAAAAGAAAGCTACTTCTAGAGTAGGCTGCAATGCAGTTATATTTTTCTGCTTCAAAATCTTGAACTGCTCTCTTAGTAACCTTTTTGTTGCTGTGCCACTAGACCATAAAAAAGAAAGATAGTTTTATATAGAAAGGTTCTTGCTCAACTTCTGAGACAATAAAAAGGAGGTCATAGGTGATACTTCTATTAGTGTTGCCTTGTTTATGCCATGAATCAAATTTTCTCTAAAATTTCATATAAACTCACTGATTAAAAACATCAAACCCAGGCAATTTAGCTTGCATTCAAGTGATTGTAATAAAATCCAGTCTTCTGCTTTGTCTAGGATTGTTCAGCTCTAACATGAGCAAAACATTTAAATACTTCTTTCTTACAAGGTCTATTTGTTTCGTAGAACTCTAAAGCATACATTTGCTCAGATCTTTTGATCTTCATTGCATGGATGGAAACAAACCTAGATGTGAATGTAGGAACATGCAGAAGCTGTTCTGCTGGAGGAGGTTTTGTGTGCCCTGGAGTCTTCGAGAGCCCTTTGTCCTGTTCTCAGGGAAACAGCTGTAATTCCTGGCACAGGACTTTAACTGTACTCAAATTCACCAGTCTGTTTTTTTACTTCAGCGGGAGAGCAAGAGAGAATACTGAGTACTGATTGCTAAAGCAATGATATCTTTCATTTCCATAATAAGGGAGCAATGTGGGTATATATGAGATAGTTCCTTAACTGTTACAATAGCAAAAATGACTTCTCTGTAGTGAAAGTTTCAACACTCTGATCTAAAAAATCAAATACATCAGAGACTAAAATGCCAGAATGTTTGTTAATTTTACAAGGAAATGGCTCTTTTTCTTTAACAAAAAATGGATACTTGCCTGTAGTTCTTTTGCCAATAAATAAAAATTTTATAAGCTACAATAAGAGTTTTGATGAAAATCGTGGTTATATTTAGCCAGTTCTTCAATGTAATTTTCTAGCTTGCATACCCGGAACAAGACAGACATTCTCAAACAATATCTGGATGACTGCTACATCCAGAGGAAATATACTGTTATCTGTGATCTTGAGTCATCACCCCGTGAATTATTACTTATCAGAAGCTGTTCCCTCATCCTCGGATATAATATAAATAAAAACTTTAATAAGGCCAATGGATCAATCAGAGACTGCTGTTTCTGAAGATGGCAATATTCTCCTGTAACACCTCCATGACCTCTCTCCCTTGCTATGCTCTCCTGGTACAAGAGTAGTGCTCACACTGTGGTCAAGTGCCACACTCAGCTTCTGAAAAGTAACAAGAAACCTCTTCCTGGCAGCAAAATAAAGATGCCAAGTGACATGGAACTAGAGAGAAAGATGATTTCCTTTTAAAAAAGTGATGTTTCTGACACTTTTTACACCCTGTGCCTGCTTTACTCTTTTAAGTAGCATTCACATTTGCCAAAACCCCCAACTTATATGTAGGAGGCAATGGAGCAGAAAAACAAGGTAACCTAAAACCCTGTGAAAGTAATCCCTTCCTTGGCCCAAACTGATAATGCTGGGGTCATCTTGGTTTTTCACTGTGGACTGATGAGGCCTCTGTAACATGACAGAAAATGCTGCATAGCATCACAAATTTGGCGTAACAGGATTTAAATTGAGGGGCTATGGGGAAACTTGACTCCTCAAAACAAAACTGCTGCAGAGACATACTTCTCAGTACGGTGAGTCTAGTGGCAGAGCTTAAGGAAGAAGTGGAAAGGAGTCTTAGGGAGAGAGAAAGAGAATTAGACAGGTGGAGTTACTCCCTTCCAACCCTGAGAGAACCTCAGCAGGAGTCCAAGGATCCCCACTCCTCTTGCCATGTGGCAGAAGGAGTAGACCTACTAGATACGGGGAAAATGTAAATGGGTCCTTACTAGGGAAGGTAAAATAATCCCCTCCCAAAACTCATTGCGTTCCCAGGTGCCCTCACAGAGCAGGTACAAGGCCCTGGGTCCAGAGGGTCAGGCAGATGACACTAGAGAAAAAAATTCTGTCTGGAGGGTGTGCCAGTTGCACTTTGTCAGATGGTTCACAGCCTTCAGTATTAGGAAGAAAAGAAGGGCAGTTGTAGCAGGTGACTCCCTTGTGAGGGGAGCTGAGGACCCTCTATGTCGACTGGACCCTTCCCACAGGAAGTCTGCTGCCTCCCTGGGGCCTGGGTGTGAGTTATTACCAGGACACTCCCTGAAATAATTCAGCCTTCTGATTATTACCCAGGATGCTGATTTGGAGAATACCTTAAAACTAAGGGGTGCAGGAAGGATGGACACACTTAAAGAAAGAAATCTTGAAGGCACAGGAGCGGGCTGTCCCTATGGGACAAAAGATGAGCCAGTGGTGAGTTCAGCATAAGGAAAACCAACTTCTCCCTCACCTTTGCTGTAGGCAGCTAGAACTGCCACAGATCTGGTACCTTCTCATTACACTAGAGTCCAAAGTGGGAGGTCGAAAGGCAGAGGAGGATTTTAAAGAATTTTTTTTTGGGTTAGGATATCACATAATCAAGGCCTGGAATACAGGTGGGAATTTCCAGTCTGGGAGCGGTGAAAAGCCCTATGGATCTTGTACAGGCCTGATGGGCCCCCTTCCTGGTTTTGATACTGTGCTGCAAGATTTTTGAGAGCTATTCTGCACAACAATAACAACAATAAAACCAGAACCCAACATTCATAAACTGTGGAGCCTCCTGTATAAGAGCAAGGACAAAGTCACCTTAGATGACACTCTTGGTGTTGACAGTCAAGCAGGGGGATTTGATTTTTTTTTAATTTGGATTGAAAAATATGTAAACCAAACAACAAATATAATTGATTACAGTCATTTTTATGTTCTAAAGTGCCACTCACTCATGGTACCTCAAATGGCTCAGAGAAGAAGACTCAGAGGTAAACTAATTAACTACTAAAATAAATAATTTTGTTCCAGCAGATACTTCTGGAGAACTAGATTTTCCCTGTAAAACAGTGATCCTGGGAGTGGTATAAATTCTTGTTACCCAGCTGCTTTCAGCAAACAGAAATGAATCCTCCCTTGCAGCACTCAGAAGAACACTGGGCTTTTCCCTGGCCAGGCCACTGTTGCAGCTTCCAGTTTTTGAAAATCTTTGAAAGAGATTCAAGTTTCTGAAATTCTCTGGAATACTGTCACTTTCATGATAGAAATGGTCTCTGTGAGCACAGCCTTAAAAACTGTCTGCCTTTGGGAAACACTCTTGCTACTGTGCAAATAAAATTGATGCATTAAGATATAAGGTCTAATTTGGTGCTATTTTGTGAGGGGTGTGGCTCATCCTGCATCTGTTTGCCTGGAATGAATGACATATCTGACCTTTTTGCTTTCAACTGCAAACCAAAACCCATTTGCTGTATTCCCATATGTCGCCTTTGCATTTAATTTGCAATTTCTGATGAAATTTTGGGAGGCCCTGGTCTGCAGAAATCAGGATCTGGGTCACTGAGCCGTAACACTCAAGTGTTATCAGCCGTGGAAAGGATTATCAAAATCAAAATATCTTCTTTCTGCCCACTTCCCACAACTACAGCCCCTCAGGAATAAGAAAGATGATGAAAAGGAAAGTGTGGATGAGAGACTGGACATGACCCAGCAACGACCACCCACAGCCCAGAAAGCCCAAATTTGTCCTGGCTGCATCCAGAGCAGTGTGGCCAGCAGCGTGAGGGAGGGAATTCTGACCCTCTGCTCCTCTCTGGTCAGACCCCACCTGCAGTGCTGCACCCAGCTCTGGGGTTCCCAGCATAAGAAGGACATGGACCTGTTGGAGCGAGTCCAGAGGAGGGGCACCAGGATGATGAGAGGGATGGAGCATCTCTCCTAGAAGAAAGGATTGTTCAGCCTGAAGAAGAGAAGGCTTCAGGGTGACTGAAGGCCTTTCAGTACCTGAAGGGGGCCTACGAGAAAGATGAAGAGAGACTTTTTACAAAGGCCTGTAGTGACAGGACAGAGGTGAAAAGCTTTAAAATGAGAGTAGGTTTGGATTAGATACTAGGGAGAACCTCTTTTCCATGAGGGTGATGAGGGACAAGAACCTGTTGTCCAGAGGAATTATGGGTGCCCCAGCTCTGGGAGAGTTCAAGGTCAGGCTGGATGGGGCTTTGACCTGGTCCAGTGAAAGGTGTCCCTGCCCACGGGTGGGGCTGGAACTAAGTGAGCTTTAATGACTTTTCCAACCAAAGTCATTCTATGATTTAATTCTATGATTGTATGATAAGGTAACCAACAGAAACGGCTTCAACTAAAGTTATAGATAGAGATTAAAAGGTGGATTACATGTTATGTCCAAAATATGTGTTTCTTTCTGTTTTGTTCAACAAGAGTGTGAATGGGCCCCAAAATGGAGAAAAAAACAGTTAATTTCTACTTTAAGCTGCTGTATATTGAAGAAGACGGATGAAAAGGTTTCATATGGAAAAGAATGTGACCTACCTAATAATACTCTATTACAAGAAGAAACATGTCCTTCGAAGCCACTGATGTTACATCCACTTGCCTTGTGACTGTGCTTCCAGAAATTCACTTTTACAGCTGAATCAAATGTTGTAAATATGTCCAGACTGTAAACATATTGTGCTGACAAAGATAACAGAAATTTGCATCAAAGCAGCTCAGTCACAAGCTGTGTGTAAAACCAGATAGTCTAAAGCCAACCATTTTCCAAATTTTTAGTGTCTGGACAATGTATGCAGCTTTCAACAGCTGGTCTTCGTTGTTTTAAAATTTTGAAGTATACCATAGTACATGGGGTAAAACATTATAATCACATTTTTATCAGAGTTTTCTCATGGGTTGCCTTCAGCTGCTTCTATAAATAAACAGTGTTTTTCAAGTCTTGTTCCTCTAGACAATCCTATTCTAGACATGTGTTTAGTGATGCATTCATGTCTTGGAAGAGAAGTGTGTTATAACCACAACTGTGCACCACCTGCGAGGTGTACAGCCTGGGTAAACAAGTAACAGATTTCTTCTGCTTGCAGCTGCACAACCCAGTGACATTTAGGCTCCTTCCTTGAATCCCAGCTCCTCACAGTGTTTGCCAGAGACTGGACATCTTCAAGTAGGACAAAAGAAGGTCAGGGAAGGCAATCTACCTGCAGACGTGTGGGCATGTCTGACCTCTTTCAAAAAGCCTTCAAGGTACCTGTGTGGTCTCACTGTGTGTTAAAAATTACCAATGGAGCAGCCTAGTAAAATACAGATGCACCAGATACTTCTCATAGCAGGTAATATTATGAAAAAGTTTGGAATTCCAAAGATTTATAAATATGCATCTGGTCCCCAAACATAAAGTCATAAGAAGCCAGAATACACTAGCTTCTTTTTAAGACAGCTGTAAAGCAGAAGGCCACAATCAGAGGATGTAAACATCAGGAGAACCAGCTTAAGGTTGAAGTTGTCACGGAGCCTCACAGAAATGCAGACACTATCTGGGGAGAAGCAAGGACCCTGGACTGCCCCACAAAGCCTGGCCAGGAGGCTCCCTGAGGGCTGAATTGAGGATGGGGAGCAGCACAGTAGCACAGGGATTGTCACTGCAGCCTCAACTGCACCCTATACTTTTTTCTTGCCTGTTACTCTTTTACTAAGTCCACATGGTAAGAACTGTCTAAGCCTCTGCTGGGTCACCAGGACATGAATCTCACCTTTGCTGGATATTAAAAAGCCTGTCTATTGTCATGGGTCTATGTTTTGTGGGACACAGTGGAGCCACAGACACTCCCAGTGGAGACTTGTCTCGGGAGATTGGTGCCTTTCAGCTGGGAAGGGCTGGACATCATTCAGTGAATTCTGACAATAGCCCTGATGTTCTCATGTCTATTTCTTTCCAAGAGCAGCCTGCCTGCCCATGATGTGTGGTGCTACAGAACTTTTCACAGTACTACAAAGAGCACAGTTGCCACTGGTCACCTGAGGAATCCACCCAGCTGCATAGGGTTAGAGAACTTCTTGAAGACTTCATATTAGGGTCTCAGTTTCTCCTTCCACCCCTCCCCTGTAAGACCCTTGTTTATCCCCACACTTTGAGCAGCTATGCCCTGCTCCAGCACTTCAAAGAGGAGAGCAAGCAGAACCACCACTGGCTGCAGTGGAGAGGGAAGGTACATAGCCCACTTCAGCCTTTCTGTGTCTGCACTGCTGGGACAGGGCCAAGAAAGCAGCAAAGACTAGGAGATCACAGTTGGTAATGTTGTTATCAGTGGGTACTGGGGACAATTTACTGCTGATACTTTTGGTACAAGATGATATTGGAGTAGAAAGGTGTTGCCCATCTCGAGTTAGTCTTGAACAAGTGAGGTAGCCAGGAATGAAGAAAGAAACAAGTGACTGTGGACAGTGCTGTTAATGCTTTGTCTGAACTGGAAACCATTTTCCTCTAGAGTAACACTGCACACATATGCCTCTTGAAGACAGTATGAGAGAATAGCCTAAACAGTGCAATTCACTTCATAATTTTTCATGAAGATAGACAATATAATTGATTTGTAATTTACTGATCTGATTTTGAGCTCACCCATATCACCCCAGAACCCAGATCACAGAAGCAAAAAAAGTTTGAACTCCCATCCTCTGGGCATAACTCTTTCTAGAGGCACTAGTCCCCATGGAAACAATCCAGTTATTTTTTTGTATTTGACAGTTTTACAGCCATCGTAAACAACATGAAATGACCTTATTTTGAGACATTCTGCCACCTTATCCTCTATTGCCTCAGGTCAGATTGAAGATAGGACAGAGTTCAGCACAGCTGAACAGTGAAGAAAACACTCATGTGAACATGCTCACACCTTAAAAACAATCAGGATTAAGGACCATTTGTTTGTTGGTGATTCTTTAAAACTGCATTTTCCAGCAAAAAATAAGTCACTTCAGTCCAAACCCTTTGCTCAAAGCAAGGTCAATTCAAGAAAGCTGCTGTGATATTTTTTCTTACCTATGGTAAATAACTTTGTTTAGATCATCTCTTTTATATATATATATATANCAGCTAGCCAGAATAGATTCACATAACAGTAAGTAGAAAGCCAGTCAATACCAGTTTTCCTACATTTTTTTTCCTTCAAGCAAAAGTAAACAGAACATGGCATTTTGCCCTGTACAGTGCTGTTACAGTTACAGAAAGACCTATTTTCTTTGGACTGAAGACTTAAATATCCAATAAAACCAGTGTTGACTGGTCAGCATTGTGTTGCTTGTGTTGAATAAAACGTGATACTAAGGCCATGCGCTGCATACATACTGCGTGTTAAAGGGCTGACTCCTTCAGGTATACACAGAACCAAAGATTGTGGATTTCCACTATCTCTCTGGACAATACAGCATTCTACAGCCCCCCCTTAAACCGTGACTTCATACAATCTCTGTGACCTGAGGCAGCCCAGATACAGAAGAACATGCTAAAAGGGGAGACTAGAAAGAGGATGAAGTCTTAAATTTGATTTTAAGTTCTGTGGTGTAACTTAGAACCAGAAGTTTCAAAATATCAAGATGCTGGATTTACATAAATCTGCTGAAAGCTGCTATGCTTATATTCAATTTCAACATACCCTGAAAACATTGAAATTATGCCACCAACTCCACTAGGAACAGAAAGTGTCACTATTAGAGCCTCTTTGTCTCCCTAATGCCACTATGAATATAGGGAGGGTGGTCATTTCTATAAAATCAATTGAAAATTTCATTATAAGAAAGAGAGGAACTGTTTGGATATCTGTGAGGATTTTAATTTTTCCAAACTGTAATGCACAGGGAATCCAAAATGTCAACTTGCAGTGCTTCAAATCTATCCTTGAAATCCCAGCTTCTGAGGCCATACTTGCAATTCTCTTTATTAGGACAACTCTGCATTATGAAATAGTATTCATTCATTGCTAATGGCATAACTCTTGAGATACTTGATCTTCTTTCATTTATGTCAGAGATGTTCCAAAAATACTGAACTAATACAAAATAAAAATGTCCCAATGTTATTCACTTTCACATTATCTATTTTATTATTTACTCTAAGACCATTATTCTAACATAGCATACTTTATAATAAAAAGTTTTAAGAGCAGTTGAAATTTTTAAAATGTTGTCAACAACGTTTGTCTGTGGAAATAGCTGGAAAGAAGTTCTAATTGTGAAGCTTTTCCTTTCTTCTATCATATAGACTTTGCCATCTGTATCACTGGTTTTGTAAAATTTTTCATAGCATACTTATCTTCAGGAAGGCAAGCAATGCGTTTCTGACATAATCATAATATAGCAACAGAGAGCAGGGGCACATTGATATTGCACCTTGTAAATGTAAATAAATACAGTTCCCATGCTCAGAACATAGGAACGAAGCTGAAAGGAAAACAAATCTTCAGAAGCTAAAAGTTTTCTTCCAATAAATACTTTAGAGCGTTGGGTTTGGCAGTACCTGAGTTCCTAAAGAAAAGGGACAACCTGAGTTTCTCTCACTTGGTCACAATTCTGCCTTCAGCCCACAGAAGGGAGAACCTGACCCTACCTGACATAGTGCCCTTGAACTCCCCTAGGACTGTGGGTCTGAAGGATCACCTCTGGGAGGAAGTTGTATCCTTGATGTCAAGCAAAAGATGCTCATACCAAAGGGCAATCAATCAGGCATAAAACACACAGGGGAAAATTGTGAAAGTGAGGTGACAGGTGAGGAAACCTTTGGGATCCAGGCCACTGGTAAAAAGCCTAGAGGAAAAAGCTATACATAGTTAAGAGAGGGAAAGAACACTGTTCTTGTGAATGAGATCAGTGAACAAATTGTGTACCATCTGCAATGCAGAGATACAAATAACTCACAGAAAAATATCCTGGTCTAAGGAATAAGCTTCTGAACAGATTCTGGAAGCACAGTTTTATCACTTGTAAACAGGAGTTTGCAAGGCTGAAATAGTGATCATCTGTTTAGTACGAAGGGGAATAACAGCTAGGGAGGGTGGCAGTGCTGGTGCTGTCTGTGGTCTGGCTGGCTACAGGAACACTACTGGACAACGTTGATAGCCACACCTGCCCTCCTCAGCAGGAGGAAAGCCATGGCCATGTGGATCCCTGCAGCATTTAGTTAGCAGTGGCAAAATGAAAAGCTTCAGGCTGGATGTCTGAAACATTACAGGAAAGTCACTGTGTTCTACAGTTCAGGACCAAATAAAAAGTCACACAGGCAAGGGAATAAAATGTTCTGTTGAAGCAAATGTTAAAACACAGAAATACATTTCACCTGGCAGCTTGTCACATTTCACTGAAGTAACTGAGTGGGCAAGTGAGTTCACAGCACAAGCTGAAAGGATGCCTACCTTGATATCTGACTTGATGGCAATAGTAGAGGCTGGATAAGGTTGCAGATCCTTGCAGAGAGACTGTAGGCACACTTATTCCTCACCCTTTCATTTTAGAGAGAAAAAGAAAAGCAAACATTCAGGGAACTGAGTGACAGATGAAAGAAATGGAAGTTAAAGCCTTGAGGTAGCAGATCAACCTCTGAACAAGCATTGAACAGCTGCACATATGCTTTACACAGAGCCAAATCCAGAGTGAAGAAGAAAATTAGAGGAAATGGCCCATATTTTTTTAGTGGAAGTTTGTTGGACTGCAAATAGCATTTGAGGATAATGCGTAACAGATGGTAACTTAATGGGAAGGGAGACAGAAAGCAATTTACGGTGTATAAACTGTTCTGTGAAATAGCAGGGCAAAAGAAAATGCTGAAGGGGTTAAGGGTAACTAGCATATGGTACAGAAAGTGAAGGAGCTGTGGCCTGCTTGAGAAGAATGAGAACCTGCATCTGTTGGCTGTGTTCTGGGCAAAAAAGATAGAGAGACATAGATATCCACTGAAAATAACAAAAAAAGGGGAAAAAGGGACAGAGAACATTAGCACAAGTACAAAGTCAATGTACAGTAAAACTTTAACTGAAGGAGTGTTTGTAGGAGTGCTCCACCATCCTGCATCTAAACTCCAGCAAAGGGAAGATTAGAAATCAGAAGAACTATATAGGACACACCTAGGAGTTAAAGAAAAGGAATGAAATCTTCTGTTACTTTGAAATAGCCAGTGTAGAGGAGGCAGTAAGAAAAGGATAGTACTGCACTTTCTTCTGTAGCCCCCCTTCCTCTGCCCCTTGATGCTACAATCTTTTAACTGTTGGGCACATGCAGAACATGAAGCCATGACATTACTGTGGTGCTTGGAGCATTAGGCCATACTTGACTCTTGATAGGATCATCAGACCAGGACCTCCATTAACCTTACTTGCAGATCCTGTGCCTTGAGGGAAAGGGAGAAAGACCTCAAATCATGGTCTCTCATTTCCTGGCAAGGTGCTCTTAGCACACGGAGATAAGTTGGGCTTAGGCAGGGACTCTTGCTATTAGGGCTTCTCCATCTGTATGAAGACTTGAATTCATATTTACCTGGACCAGGGAGAGCAACCATTTGTTAAGGCATTAAGTTAGGGGCGTTAGCAAATGAACATTTGGATATTAAAAACCCCAGAAATACTTCTGGGGTAGCCTAGCTGAAGAATTGAGCTCTAATAGGTGAAAGTGTAAGTAGGAGTTTTGAGATGAAGTGAGCAGCACTGTAATGCTAATGCCTGAAAACTGCAAAGGAAACCTAAGTATCACTAAGCTACAGTGACAGTGTCCAACCACGACCATCTCTGTCCCCAGAATCCATAACTGAGCAACATCTAGGCTCTATATGCACACACAAGGAGAATGTGTTGGGACACAGAGCTGGGAGGAGTGGCTGATACCCCAGAGTGCTGTGCTGTCCTTCAGAAGGACTTCAACAGATTGGAGAGATGGGCAGAGACAAACCGTCTGGAATTCATCGAAGGCAAATGCATGGTCCTGCACCTTGGGAGGAAAAACCTCAGGAACCAGTATAAGATGGGAGCTGACCTGCTGTAAAAACTACATAGAGAAGGATCTGGGGTTCCTGGTGGACAAGCTGTCCATGAACCAGAAGAGTGTCCTTGTGTCCAAGAAGGCCAGTGGTGTCCTGGGGCACATTAGGAAAAGCATTGCCAGCAGGTCAAAGGAGGTGATCCTGCCCCTCTGCTTAGTTCTAGTGAGGCACATCTGGAGTGCTGTGCCCAGTTCTGGGCTCCTCAGGGCAAGAGAGACATGGAACTTCTGGGGCAGGTCCAGCAGAGGTCTACAAAGATGATGAGGGGATGGGAGCATCTTCTTGTAAGGCCGAGTGAGCCGTGCCTGCTCAGTCTTGAGAAGAGATGACTGAGAGGGGACCTCATCAATGTCTGTCAGTATCTGAAGGGAGGGTGCCAAGAGGGTGGATCCAGGCCCTGCTCAGTGGTACCGAGCAATAGGACAAGAGGCAACAAGCAGAAACTGAGGCACAGGAAATTCCACCTGAATATGGGGAAGAGCTTCTTTACTGGAACAGACTGCCCAGAGAGGTTGTGTAGTCTCCCTCACTGGAGGTATCCAAGAACTCTCTATCTGGAGAACACTGGAACTATCCAAGAACAATCCTGTGCTGTGTGCTCTGGGATGACACTGCTTGCACAGCAGCAAGGACCTGTGTGGTCCCTTCTGACCTGACCCATTCCGTGGTTCTGTGAATTATGTAGCATCTACAGAACCCAGCCTGTGGAGACAATAGACAGTGCAGCTGATAGATAATACCAAGGGAAGTACAGTTTTTAAGTATTGATCTTGGTGTGTATCTTGCCCAGGCTGAGATAGCAGCAACTTGAATCCAGTTTACATCTCTGATTCTCCCCTGAAGTACTGTTTTTTTCAGGCCACAGAGGAAGGAGAGCAAGAAAATCACTTTTTAAATCAGAGTCTAGAGATTAACATTGCTAATTATGATGTGGTAGCCTGCCTCACCTTCCTTTCCTCAAGACAGCATTTCAAAAGTCTGGAGAAGTATGGATACTATGAAAAAGGAAATAGGTAAAACACAAAATTCTTGTGGAAAAGAGGCCAGTTTTATTTAATATTTAAAAATGGAAATAAATATCTGAGAGGCTATTTATTGGTAAGGTGAAATATGACAATTAAAATTACTTTAAAAGCAGCAAGAATCATGAAATTGTAGTCAAGATGAAAGCACAAAAAATGGAAAAAAGCATTTCATAAAATTAATTCTTTGTCTGTAGTTAAGAATATCTTCCTGCATCTGTTGTATTCTATTCAGCAGATATTTAGCTGAATGTAGAAGTAAGCCCCAGCATGTGTTAATGTGCAACTCACATATTTTAATGGGTCTGTATCCACTTCACTGTATCTACAAAACTCCTGCTAATAGCAAGTAATACTGTGTTAATGAGGTAGTGCAAACACATTAAAGGCCATACAGACCTGCAACAACAAAGCCTTGAGAAAGACACAATTGAGATTAACAGTGTCCTGTGGATTCTCTTAAAATCTAGAATTAGCTTGTCCCTGTTGAAGTACTAAATACTATTACCACAGCAGTTTGAGTTACAGTGACAGTCTAAAAATAACCAAGAAGTGTTTTTGATTAAAATATCTAATTCTCAATACTGATTTATAACTATTCACATGGGTACCGAAAACTTTTTACTAAGTTTTTTTCTCCTTTGACTTTGCAATTGGCAGCCAAACAGATTAACATGATCCCACTTTGTCACAGAATCAGAGAATATGCTAAGTTGGAAGGGACCTTCAAGGGTCATCAATCCCATCTCCTGGCCCTGGACAGAACCATCCCCAAGAGTCACACCATGTGCCTGAGAGCATTGTCAAAACACTTCTTGAACTCTGTCAAGCTTGGTGCTGTGACCACCTCCCTGGGGAGCCTGTTCCAGTGCCCAGCCACCCTCTGGGTGAAGAATCCTTTTCTAACATCCTAACTACACCTCCCCTGACACAGCTTCAGGCCATTCCCTCAGGTCCTGTCACTGGCAGCAGAGAGAAGAGAGCAGTGCCTGCCCCTCCTCCCCATGAGCATCTTCAGCAGAATTGTTGTGAGCCATGGATGCACAGTGGCCATTAATGTCCTAATCCAGCCTGCTGAAACTTTGCAAATACTGGAGATGAGCTGGAACAATGTATGAAAATAAAATACAGTTTGTAACTGACAATAAGCTAAAAAAAGTATTTAAGCAGTTTGCTTCTATATCTCAACAGTAAAACTAGCTCAGCTGCTAAAATGCTTCCATGCTTCCATAGAGAGGTTAGGCTTCATGGTGAGAAATGCATTTCAATTTACTAACAGAAGTCAAGACTTATTATTAAATGCCACCATATGCATGATGTCATTTGTTAACCTGAAGCAGGCCTCCCATGCTGTAGCATGGCAATTTAGCTATAGGATTGTGGACCCATTGTAGAAAAAGTCTTGGAGCTTTATATAGACACAAATGGATTTATAATAAAAATAAGCTTCTACCTAGTTATGATCAAAGTTTACAGAGTCTCCAAAAAATGTTAGGAAATTTATGTAGCAAAACTGTGCAATTTTCCCAAAACTGATAAAAGGATAAACAAGATAAAGGCTTTATCTGGTGATATTTAAAGTTAACTGAAAGTTGACTTCTACTAACAAATGAAAACTTACACCTCATTTGAAAATAAACATGTGCCTACTGTTCATCTCTCTATGAGATGTTGGAGAGCAGAAGTACTGGTGGTATTTACCATGGGCCAGCTGGAGGCTGGACAGCCTGGCATAAACAAGCTGAGGAATGGCCACTTCTCTGGGAGAGGGGCCTCTATTTGTCTTTGCTTATTGTGTCATGCAAACCTGAGGATTCAGAGACTGACGTCTAACCCCATTACATGTTTCTCTTAGAGGTAACTTTTCCCATTTTTCTTCAATCACTATGTTATGTTTTGCTGTATTTTGTTTTACTCAACATCAGATAAGGTTTTAGGATTTTGGACCTAAAATTCTTTGCATAGAAAGGAGGGATCATGGTTGCCTTGCTTGGTCTTCTTGGACAAATAATTAGTTGGTCTACTATACCTTTCTGAATAGCAGAGTACTTGAGAAAAAAATGACTGTGACACAAAAATTGAAAAATGAAGTATTCATATTAACCTTCTTTTATATTTTGCAGAGGCAAATAAATCAATATCTTATAGACTTGCATAACAATCAGCAAATAAAACTGGCAGATAGTGAATGCAGAAAGATTTCCCATTCATGCCATAAGTGGTTTATGACAGTAATATATTATTGATGCTCTATCTGCCCAGAAGATTCAGATACTCTAAAAAACAGCTGAGCCCAAATGTCCCATAAGTAATTTTCCTACTGTACACAGTGTCCTTGTCAGGCTTTCTGAAATACTGGTTGACCAGCAAAAAGGTAGAATAAAAGCATGTGTAAAGTGTAAATCAATCACATTCCTCCCCAACTGCATGAAAGAGTTAAAATTGTAAATTTCTTAGCTATGCCACTAAATCAGTCCTTTCCTATCACTTTCTCCAGCCTGAGTGCACCTTCTTCTGAGGTTTTCAAGAATTTGTTCTATTGCTTAGATATTCCCATATGCTGCAAAAAACCTCCACACATCTAGTATTCTCTGCTTCTTTCCTTCCCTTCCACCAAGCCTCATCATAGCCATTTCTAATTTGTTGCCTTGGGCTGATGACAATTACCACTTAAGAAACGATGTCCTGGTGCACATATTTCAATGCAGAGCAGATTGCTGAAGCACTGGTGTGAGACTGCTGCTCTGAATTCCCTAATGTTCATGCACACTCCCTGCCCTGTGTGCTACGTGCAGACTTGCTGAGTGAGGAGGGCACAGTGGTGTGGAGGAGAGGGATGGGAGCACTGGCTGCAGGTGGGGAGAGGGGTCCCTCTCTGCCCCTGCTCCTCTGCCTGTCCCACAGGGCACAACTGTTGCCCCAGCTTTGCTAATTCAGCTCCACTGCAGCAGCAGCCTTCTCCTGGATGCAGAGCAGGCACTCTGCACAATGTCTCAGATGGCCACACAGAAATCAGCAGTAAGAAATGGGGAATACTTCAGGAAATTACTTCCCATCTCAGTATCCAAGGCACCACAGGTGAAATTTTCTGAAGAGGATACCTGAGATTTCAGATACAAGCTGTATTGTTTGGCCTGTCCTGTTCCTGCATTAAAAGGCTTTCACCACCTTAAACTGTAACTTTAAGACACACAAGAGTTGTATTGTATTTTTAGTATGCAAAGGCTTCAATTTGAAGTTATGTAATCATCAATAAACAGGTTATACAAGTTATAAATTGTAGATTACGTGGATTTCAGTAGGCTTGGGCAAGATGGTTATGTCCTATTATACTAAAAAAACTTCTGATAGTGTAATTCTTCATCAATGAAAAAGACCTACTTTGAGTACAATCTGATTCAATGCAAAAATTCAATAAGAAATTGGGGAATATTATAAGAGCCAAGGCTCACTACCACTAAAACATCAAACATAAGCTCGGCCCATGCCAGACATTTTAAGGAGAGTGAATGTGTACCTTTATTATGGTAATAAAGTATGAACAAAGGAAGAATATGAAAAAATTATCTGGACTGGGAAGAACAAAGAACACAGAAAAGGCTCAAGTACTAGTGTCTCCTCTGCCGTAATCCTTACTGGCATAGTATGTTCTTCCTGGAGAAAGAAGTACTGACCACTTCAGGGAGCAATCAAATTGGTGACCACTTTTTTCAGCTGGATACACACAAGTCCATGGGATCAAATGCTGAGGCATCACAGAGATGACACAGCAAAGCTGTGGTCTGCTAGGCTTAGAAAAGGTGTGATGACTTGGTATGTTTCCAGTAACTGCAAAACGAAAGCAAACACCGTTCCCATCTTTGAAAAATGCAAGGAAAATCTGGGAAAATACAGGCTGGTCAGCCTCACCTCACATCCCTAGAAAGGCTATGGATGATGTTTGTGTGTCCTGAGACACAAAAATAAAAGCAAAAAAGCAGAGGGTGAATCATGACTGAACACCCTGACTGACTTCTGTCATGGCTGATTCACTGCAAGAGAGGACAGGAATAGGTTTTGTGGTACCTCAGAAATGGCTGGGTTTTAAGCACAAACCCTCCTACTAATAGTCAATGTGAGGTATGATGGCCTAATTGGGTGGTTTATGAAATGTGTGGAAGACAAGTCTGGACTGCTGGACTCAGAGAACCATGGCCCATGGCACTCAGTTACAAGTGCCTGTCTTCATATATCAATATCTTCAGGAGCAGTCCTGTTGGATATCTTCATCATCTCCCCTGTGCATTCCCCAGGTTTATAGATGTCACAGAACTGGGATGGATGAGAAAATTGTTGTTATTGATATATTTGAAGAGAAAGGCTGTCATTCACAGGGAGCTTGACAGGAACATCCTGAACTTCAGCAAAGATGAATACAAAATCCTGCACTGTTAACAAACAGCCTCAGATGCCTGGGGACAGTGATGCAAGTCCTGATGGGCAACAAATTGAATATGTTCCAGTGTACTCCTTTGGCATCAATGGCTACTTGCACATTTGCATAGCAAAAGCATAACTGAGAGCTTGAGGGATGTGTTTATTTCCCTCTCCTCAGCACTGGAGAGATCCCACCTGAAATGCCATGTCCAGGTTTGAGCTACCCCATACAGACAAGACAACATGGTCAACAGGCTGGAAGGTGTCCAGTGGAAGATCAGGAGGCTGGGTAGAGGCTGGAGAGCACAAAATGCAAGGAGAGGCTGGGGGAACAGAAATTGTTCAGTCAAGAGCAGAGAAGTCTTCCTCTTACTCTAGTCCACTGTCAAAAATGGGACAGAATGGAAGATGAACTTATTTTCAGATATGTGCAGGGATTCAAGAAGAGGCAATGGCTGCACATTGTAAACATGGGATATTCCAGTAGGCTTACTCTGTGATGTGAAAGCCCCAGGGGAAATTGCCCAGAGAGGTGTATGAACCTTCATCCTTACAAATTTCAAAATGTGATTCGTTCAGGCCCTGTGTACCCTGAACCAACTCTGAAGTTTTCCTTGCACTGAGTGGGGAGTTGGAGTGGATAAGCTCCAGAGGTCCCTTCCAACAAACATTTCTAATGATTCTGTGCTTCTTCTGCATCAGTCTAGTCCTACTTGCTAGCTGATTGTAGTAACATTTTGAAAGTGTGGGGTATTTTGACTGTGGAGCGTAGGAAAGTTGTTCTTACCTTTTTTATTAAATAGATACTGGATGATTGTTGTGTGAACTAAGAACATTTTTGTATATGTAGAACTTAATGTGGACCATAAAATTGCTTCATCTCCACGTCTTTAAAATATAGACAACGTGTTATGCATCTCCAGCAAACCATGGGATCATTATGACAAAAAGTCTCCCTAATGAACCTTGCCTATGTTGTAAATAACTGGAGTTTCTAAGCCTTTTTTTTCCCTGAAATCAGATTTTTTTTTTACTTCATGAGAAACTTTGAAATTATTTTCCTGTGTAGATAGAAAAATCAATGTTACTGCCTCTCTCTCTGATATTCTAAAACCAAAAATCTTCCTCTTTATATAAGAAAATGGCATTGTAAATTGGTGCTGTCCTCAAGCTGGATACATTTTTGTTTACCAAGAGCTTTTCTGTTCACTGGCTACTCCATTTCCAAAAAGCTGTAACACATGAAATTTAGCTTCCAACTTTGACCTTGAGAAACGTTTGTCTTGGCTTTAAATCTGTGCAATCTCTACTTCTATTGAATTTATATGTAGACATTTCTGGGGTTGTAGAGGTTTCTTCGTAAACCTTTTAAATAATCTATTTCAGATGTCTGGGAAACATTCTTGATTTTTAAGTGTAGGCAGCCTATTTTGTACTTAAGAAATCATTCATTGCTACAACCAAAAAAGAGTTGCAGCTCCCTTCACATTACTGAAAGATTGTATGATTTTAAATGAATTACTGGTCACTTTTTCTACAGTCACAGAAAGTGGCTTTGTGAAACAGTCACATGTTCTTTCCTGCCAGTGTTTAATTTTATTAATGTTTGGCAAAGGATATTATATTTGTGTAGTGTGGGTTCAAAGCATGTTTTTATAATTGTAGTGTTATTACCTTTTACCCTCTATAGCGAATATTTATGAAAAAAGCCCACCTCAGCAAGAACTTCTGAGAGCTGATGAGTAAATAGATGTAGTTCCAGGAGAGCACTCGGAATAGGGCTTCTGGTTAACCACCATCCTGTTGGATGCAATGATGCTGCTATCTTTCTATATTGTCATGTATGCCCCAATCCATTAATGAAATATTCAGACTTCAAGTTTGGGGACAGACATGCAATTGATGGGGTAAAGAGAATAACTGATGGGGTTCTGCCTCTTGTTTTCAGATGCTGAGATGGGATATTTGCCAGGAGTTCCTTGGCTCCATGACAAGCTGACAATAATTTTCAATATCCTGCTAACAGCTCTTTTCCATCTGATGCCAACAGATGCCCTGGGTAATTTTCTACTTACTGAAGATTCATCTTGGGAAAGGTTGTTGCTAAAAAAAGCCCAAGCATGTAAAGCTTGTCAGGAAAGAAGGTGGGGGAAGCAGAGAGAAGTTGAGTACTAGAGGCCAAAGTTGTGTAGCAGCTGCTGCACAGAGGAAGCTCAGTAAGGGATCCCAAAGGATCCCAGGAGTCAGTGCTGAGATCGCTCAGATTTCAACAGTGTCAATGGAGATAAAGTGTGCTGGCAGCATCACTGGAAGCATTTGCTGTAGAATAGAGGAACCTCTTCACAGAAAGGGTGTCAAACATTGGAATGGGCTGCCCAGAGAGGTGGAGGAGGCACCATCCCTGGAGGTGTTCAACAAAAGACTGGATGTGGCACTCAGTGCCATGGTCTAGTTGACAAAGTGGTGTTTGGTCAAAGGTTGGACTTGATGGTCTCGGAGGTCTTTTTCAACCTGATTGATTTTGTGATTCTGTGATTCTGTGAAAGGCTTTGCTCGCTGCACAAGGAAAACTCAGAGAAAACTTACAGCCCTACATGGAAATACATACTTTTTTCCCAACAGTTAGACACCTCTTCTTATCTAGAGGTAGAACATTTCTTCTCTTTGTGGCACTGAAAATTTGCAGTGATTTACTCGTTATCTCTGTAAGATGTTTCTTATGTTTAGAGAGTGTTTTCCTTTCAATTAAATCTGAATTTTGTTGTCAGAAAAATTACCTTTAATAGTCATTAAGTATTAAACTCAGAGAAATTAAGACTTTGCAGACATTTCAGCTGATATTTTACCCATTTTGTATTTCAAGCAAAGAGGAGTAACCTGCATAGTTTGAGAAATCATTGTTCTTGCTTGATCTATAGCCTATGTATGAAACTTTCCAACAGACAGAAAATTCTTGAAGTATAATTCTTCAACACTGTTAATCTCCCAAATTAAACTCCACCTATGTGCAGATGTGTCATCCTCTGGAGCACTATTTATCACAATAAAACTTAAATGTAAGCTTGGCTTACAACAGGCCCATAAATTGAACTGTCTATTAGATACTTTATGTCCCATTGGTTATGAACCTGTTCACAATCTTGCCTATAATTACTAAAATGTATTGCTTGAAATTTTTGCTGAATTTTTGTATTTAAAATATTAAGTGCTTGATGCACATGTAACTTGGAGAAGAATTTAAATGCATCTTATCTTGAGAGAATCCTTAATAAATTGTTTCTATTTATTTCAAACAAAATCAGAATGCCTTCTGCTCCCTAACATCTGATTTAAATACCTGTGGATCAGTATTATGAAAGACTGGACTTTCCACCACTCATTTTGGCCAGTCTTGTATATTTTGAGTTCTATCTCATGTCTCCATTAGACATTTTATCTGAAAATAACATGAGGGTAACAGGCTTTTAAAAACCTTGGGCTGAAATGAAATGTTCTGGCTGATATATTTGTACTGTCATTTTAGCTTGGGTTTGAGCTCACCCTTTAAACTAAACCCTCTAAATAGTCTTCCTTCAGATTTTAACCATGCAGCCATTCAACAGGAATTCCATATGGGGAGAGGCAAATGCACGATGTGTGCTGGCTGCAGCCTCACTCCTGTCCATACAGGCATGGGAAGCAAGCAGCTCAAGGCATGATGAATAGGAACCCACACTCATACATCTGAAAAATCCATATTAAAATAAACCCACTGAGACCTGTTGTTGTCAGTGTGCCTTACTGGGCAACAGTGATCCCATGCCCCTCATTGTAATGGTCTTTTCCCCAGTACCCGCCTGTTGTTATGTGAAATATCCTAATGACAAATCTCAGCCCACAAGTGTCCAGAAACACTGCATTGGTATGAACATTTATTGCAATGTCACTACTTTACAGATTAAAATATTACAGAACTTAAATTTGTGAGGAAGGTGTCATGTTCCATTATGAAGACTAACCCACACACTTTAATTTTTTTTATTGAACCATGTCAACCATGGCTTTTTGGCTTTCCAAAGAAGCTTTGGAGAATACAGCCTAACGTCCCAAGATGCATAGTCCCAAGCTCCTTTGTTTTTTGAGTGAATTCCACAGCATTCCTATCCAGCCATCTAAATATCTATATGTCAGAAATCTATTATGAGTCTCTCTGCAAGTCTCTGAAATTCAATGACATCTGGAAATTTGATTGCAGTGCGATCTAGTGGATGAAACTCAGAGCCAGGAGTTTCTGACTCCTCAATGGTTATCTGATTTTGCTGCAAACATATTGCCTATCATTAGGCAAGCTATTTAAATGTCATGCCCTGGTTTGTCATGCTGCACTAATGGGAGCAATAAATACCATGGAACCCTGCTAATTAGAGCACCACACACTCCTGCTGCTGGTCAGACTGGTGAAAAATTGTACTATAGCTAGAAGCAAATACATATTCTTCAACTATGCTACAGATATTTCCAATCAACATTAGCTTTTCCATGTAAGATGAAAGAAAATAAGCCATTGTTTTCAAGTTGTTGTCATAGATATATTTCTTAGGATAATCAGTGCAGATAACTCAGAAGTTAATGTTGAGAGAACTCAATTATTCGTGTTAGTACATAACCAGAACAGTAAGGTTTCTCTAGGCCTGTACGCCTGGGTGTTTTGAAATTTAGCATGTGAATACATTCCGTAAAAGCAAATTGGATATTATTTTTTATCCAGTATCTCTTTTTATGCAAATATCACAATTAGTAATAGGTCCAGTGAACACGAACACTTCTAATTACTTCCATATTGTCATGTGATTTAAAATGAAACCTTCTGCTTCGTACTAAAGCATTTTTCAAATTATAGTACAGACTGTTTAGCTGTTTTGGTAGCTTTAATATGGTTTACAAACAGGAGTTCCTGAAAACAGGAATTATAAAGGTGTCATAGGCTGGATATTTGCAGCCTAATTATAAGTGTCAGGAAAGGCTCTGGATAGGAGATGTATCCCATACTCTCATCCTCAGTATTACATTTTAAGCCTTTTTTCTCTAGCAAGGTAAATGTCCTGCAGATCTAAGACTACTGCTTCTGCTGCTCACAGTAATGAGCTCACCTTTACCCTTTGTTATTTCATCCTCACATCAGGTGTTTTGCCTTTTTGTACCTAGTTTATTAGATTTATAAGGCAAGGGCCATCTCTTGCAGTTTGCATTCTCTAAGCCCAGTGAAGGCTGATTTATTTTATATTCATAAGTCACATTCACCACTCAAACACCATTTATATGTTGCTTCTTACCATTCATATGTCATCTATTTCCATATTGGTTACACATGACATTGATCAAAGCGTACTATTGTAGATTAAATCACAGTTCAGGAGAGGGTTGTTACATCCTAATGTTACAATTTCCTGTATGAATGCAAAACCTCTCATGATTTTTGTGTGCAAGAAGGGGCAAAAACATTTCTGTGTTGCAACCAGGACCCCCAGTGTGTATAAGCATGTAGTGACAGCAAGGGACAAAGGCAGACTGCTCTGTCCCATTGCTCCTGCTGGGAGGTTGCAGAGGGATACTGGGTGGTATGTGTGGGATGCAGAGCCTAGGAACAGTTGTCAGAAGCTGCACTATCCCTCAGCTTTCTCAAGGGTGTTGTCAGGAAACCTCCAGATGATGAAGTTTATCCCCACAGATCTTTTTCAGAGTGGGAGGTAGGGGGATGTTAGGCCTTAAGTCTCATATGTCACTTATGATTAATAATTTTAAAAATAAGACAAAAATTACTTTTCTCTCCAAAGCAATGATCAAGATCATTTCTAGAGCATCAGAGTGCTGTAATCATGTAGAATCTTTTCCAGCCATCCCAAAGTGTGGGTATTCTCACTGCAATTCCCTGTGGTCACAGACTGAAAACAGTACAGAAGTTGGCAACAGGCTGTCAGTGCATTAAGAGAAGGACAGGGGCTTCCAGCCATCTCAGAAGGCCAACTGACCATTTAAGCCTGTTTTTGTCTCCTTTAAGTGGCACTACAAGATTCTCAGCTGCACTAGTGCCTGCACATGGATATGGGATCACTGTCTCCTGCTCCATCACTCTGGCACCTCCTGTCACACCACCACCATGGAGAGATGGTGTTCTGCTCAGTGCATTTTCTACAAAGAGCTCAGCAAGAAAGAAGATTGCAGGTTGAGGCTGGTTTAAAGCTGATGCCAAGATATCTTAGTTAAATATGTTCCACAGCTTCTGCTGGAGGCTCCATCCTCACCACAGCCTGATGTCCAACATCTCCTCTTAAGCCACTCCCACCCCACTGCAGAACACAGACATGCCACAAAGGTAAGGCACTCTGAAACCAGCATTCCTGTGAAATTCTGGGTCCAAATTTGTGAGTTAAACCATCTATAGTCCTGTTGATTTTATGGCACTTGAGCTTCCGCATGCAAAACAATCTAATTTCGAATAAATCCAATTAATTATTCAAGATAGTGTAGTATTATTATGCTAATACTTTAATGTACATATTCTTATGCTTTTGTGCTGATATAATATCTCATATGCATCACTTTAGATAACTTTTTTGATTAATTGTAATGTGGATAATAGTCATTGTAATAATAAGGAAATGCAATTAATGAAAAGGTAGATGAAATGACTATGTAGGGTTGTGTGGGCTATATTTTGAGGCAATTTAACTTTCATACATTAATGTATTATCTATGCAAAATATAAACATTCCTTAGTTTGCACCAGGTTTTTGAATGAGAGATTTGAATACAGAGGACTGAAATTATCTGTCATTAAAAGACATATACAAATATAAAGAATAATTTACAGAGGCTTTATACTATACCAACTTTCAGGTGGTGA
This sequence comes from Leptocoma aspasia, assembly GCA_013399835.1. Lineage (NCBI taxonomy): Eukaryota > Metazoa > Chordata > Aves > Passeriformes > Nectariniidae > Leptocoma > Leptocoma aspasia. The sequence continues at coordinate 65,351 of VXAX01007262.1, forward strand.
AATTTTCAAAAACTCTTACCTCTGGCCAAGTTAGATTGTGGTTGCAATAAAACCTGAGTTAAATTCACAATAATACTACACAGCAGTTGCATGCAGTAGGTCTTAAATGCGCTCTACAAGATACCAGCATATATTTTGTTCTTTTATAGCTAATAAGGAGATTTTTATGTTCTTCAGGCTGCAGAATCCATCACTAACAAAACAATATATATAGACATTTGGCCACTCACTGTTTTCTCTGATACAATAAAACAAACAGGTATGAATCAAAGAAGTGCTGCCAGGGAAGGATATCCACTGTCTACTTGGTGAAGTCAGAGGAATGGTTTCTGGCACGGGTTTGACCCAAACCACCAGTGGTTCCCAACAATCCCAAGCACAGCTTGGGAAATAAAACCAGTCAATCCCAATAGGGAATGTGGCTATGGCCATCCTTTTTTAGATGATTCTACAGTACATGCATAGCCCTTCCCTTCACAGTTGTCCTCCAACCAAGCAATGGCATGATTGCATACTAACATGGAGGGAGTTGTATGGTCCATGGTGAAACACAGGGGAAAATGACCTCATAAACTCATTGAGATCTCATTTTTTTTCAGAAAAAAATCCTATTCTGCCAACTCTGATTTTATTGTAAGCAGCTATGATATTTTATCTAAAACCTTAATTTCTGGAAATAAGGGATTTCATTACTACTTTCTTTTAAGAAGCATCTTCTTGATGTGCTTGAAGACCATGGTTATTTTTTAGTTTTGTTTTCTTTTTAATTTTAATTTTTATTATACTAGAAGGGAGGGGCTGCAGAGAGTAGCTTCATACTGCAACCTAAAGTAATTCTAGCATCCCTTATTTTGGGAGTCAGTGCCACACTAAGATGGGTAATATCACTTCATGCTGAAAACACTGCATTTTAACCCATGGAAGAGCTTTCCTGCCATGGGGATAAATTTGTGCTTTAGCTTCATATTTTACCAAGTCTCTCCAGCCTAAAACCACTGTAACTCCTCAGAAAAGCTTGTATTAGATGACAGACACAGGGAAAGGGACTGAAATGAAAACCAAAGACCTGTCTAGTCTTTGAAAGATCTTCCATTGCTTTAAAAGCCAGATCCCAATTTGTCATTTCTTCTGGGCTCCTTAAAAGAAACCTCACTTGAATTCAGTTTTTTACCTTAAGGGAACTGTGATTTTGCAGCAAAAACTGCTAATGAGTTTTTATGTTCTGACTAATGCACAACAGGATACACCAGTGGCCAATGTATGAGTTTTTGAGCTTTTACATCCACTACCAGGAAATTATTTTCAGAATCCTGTCCTGAGGTATTGTATAGTAAAAGCTCAAATGTGAAAAGTGAGCTATCAGTAAGAGCAAGATTTTCTTATGAAGACATATGAATAAGCTTTAAATTGACATATTTCAAATGTTGATGCTTTATGATATGAGAAGTGTGTGAAAAATAAGATTGCTGTTTTAATAATATCTTTTATTGGCTTTTCCTGAAATTATAATAGCAATAAAGATGGATGTTGCAAAGAATCAATTTTAGCCCTGTGTTTTATGCTGACCCTTCCTGACGTCTGAGCTTCTGCAACATTGGAAACTGACATTATTACTTGTTCAGCGCTATCAAACTGGAAATTTCACCTTATTAAAATGCAGTTGCTATGGAAACACCATAGTTCTGTGATTTTTGCTTGCAGGCAGTATAGAAAAAATCTTAGTATCAATATACAAGTCAATGCATGTCATTTTAAAATATCTTCTTGGTTCTCTGATGCTTTTATATACCAGTAGAAAATGTAAGATGTAGCACTTTATCCTAATGTGCTGGAAGAATGAAAGACACTTTTCAACAACAATCTTGGGTACATGCCATAGAGACATAATACCTAGATTGAGACACCTTCTAAAATTGCTTTCTTTTATTTATTAAAGCTAAGGCTTCTAAAGGCCCAGTTCCTGTCCCTTTTTTTATTCATGCTTATTTATTTCATTTGAATATTTTCATTTTAATCGCTTTGTCCTTGGGGTTTAGAGGGCTCTTTTATTTCTTGAAAACCCTGAAAAACTTTTCAAATATATACCATGCTATCATCCTTTATGACAAGGAAATACAGAACCTGATAAGATTTGTGCCTAGGATGTACAAGAAGCTCTGAGTAGAGCAGGAAGAAAACTGCATGCAACACTGCAGACTGACCTTTACCGACTTTACCATGTTAGCATTACCTTTTAAACTGGCCTTTTTTGACAGTTTAATTTTCTTATTCTATCTTCTGTCATTTAGGTCAGGAATATATATTCAGCTTATCAAATTCTGGACAGCTAAGGATTTATTCACAGCTCTGGCACAGACTTTCTGGATGTGTAGTATAGCCATGGGATATGAATTGGGTCAGAGTAAAGGTTTGGTGTGGATAAAGGTCTTATTCACTGTCAAAAGTGGATGCCTAACAGCAAAGATCTTTTCTGATGTTGTATTGTAGCCTCCAGCTATGAAGTTCAGGGTCCTCCAGGATAGATTTTCCCTTCCATAGTTTTTTCTAATGCATGGTTTGGTCAGGTAAGTTTTATGCCAACCAAAAATCCCTACTGTGCTGCCCAAATTTTGCCTGAGGACTGTGTGGAGAACCTCACTACTTTTGAATTTGCCATCTGATTATCTCACTTGATACTGTCTAGTTCCCGAATGAGAAGAGTCAGTAAGAAATCATGAATTAAGTATGTAATCCACTGTTGGGAAGGATGAAATAGGAAAGCCTTATAAATATGACTGTTTAGACCTTGAGAATATGAAACATATAAGTGAAATAGAATTGAAGGCAAGTTTCGATGTCTAAGATGCTGAGCCCCTGTTACTGAACAACAGAGAAACAATAGTGTGGCCAGCTGAAGGTAATCCCCTTTTGATTAAACAAAGCCCTTCTCTTTGCCAACAGTCCAAGGGTCAGAGCAGACCCTACCAGCTTGGCAAGAGGGGTCCAAAGAGTAGATTTTAGGGTTTAAAGTATAACGTAGTATGGTAATGTAGTGATTCTTATAGGCTATATGTAAATGCTATAGGATTTGTATCTTGTACTAGATTGGTTAGTGTAAATCAGAATATTCAGTATAGAAGAAGATTTAATGCATTGTAACGGGAACTTCGCTCTCTTACTTTTATGCTCTTACTTTACTCTTCCTCCTCTGCTCTTTGCTCTTACTCTACCTCTTGGTCCTGCTTCGAGCTGCGCTGGCAGCTCCAAGCAGGGCCTCTAAACCCACACCTTATGCAATAAACCTCATGCTCCAAGACTAGCCTGGATTCCAGAGATCTCTCGTCTCGGTTTGTCCCATCACCGACCGTCCCTCCCCCACAATCCACCTTCTCCACAAATTCATGACTTCATAAATCATCATTGCATCATTCCCAGGCTATTGGTTACAGTCCAGCCAGTGCAAGTCCATTCTCCTGTGTCTCACCTTGAAACAGAAATAATGAGAGCTCTCATTTTCAGAGAATACTCATCACTGCATACTAAAGAAACCACTGCATTGAAGTCAGAATAATAACTGAGGTTATGGCAATGGACTGGTACTAAATATGACTGAGTGAAAAGAGAAGCATCTCAGACTCTACTGCACCTCTAATGGGAGTGACAGACCAGGGTGGGCTTTTCTGTATCGACCACTTATTTTAGTGCTGCTTTGGCAAGGTACCTTCGAGTGGGAAAGGGAAAGGGGCTTTTTACAGTGATTCAATTGCTGTGATGTGGAGCAGCATGGATTCCTGTATTTGGATTGCTGAGGTACTAACCATTCTGAAAAGGGAAGCTTTGTCAAAAAAAAAAATAAAGCCTTTACTTGGGACTAGTGTGACTGCACCTCGACCCCTGTGTTCAGTTTTGGACCCCTCACTACAGGAGGAACATTGAGGTGCTGAAACATGTCCAGAGAAGGACACCAAAACTGGTGAAGGGTCTGGAAACGAGTCTTACAAGGAGCTACTGGGGGAGCTTGGGTTGTTCACCCTGGAGAAAAAGAGGCTCAGGGAGGACTGTATCTCTCTCTACATACTGCCTGAAAGGAGGCTCTAGCCAGGTGAGGGTTACTTCTCCCAATGAACCAGCAACAGGATGAGAAATGGCCTCAAGTTGCGCAAGGTGAGGTTTCAATCAGATATTAGAAAAGATTTCTCCACTGAAAGGATGGTCAGGAATAGACTGCCCAGAAAATTAGTGAAATCTCTTGGAAGTGTTTGAAAAATGTGTGGATGTGACACTTTGTGACATGGTTTAGTGGTGAACATGGCAGTGCTACGTTAACAGTTAGACTCCATCTTAAAAGACTTTTCCAACCTAAACGATTCTATGATTCTGTGACAGTATGTTTGTCCTGCAAAAACATCCTGAAGCGTTTATAATCAAAACAGAGGGCACTGTGATTGTAAGGTTGAGGTTTATAAAAATGCACTGAGCACCACACCGGCAATTTTTTTGTTGAATAAGTGAAGTTTGGAGGTTATCACTTTTTCCAGAGATCGCTGCCTCTTTTTTCTCTTATCAATTAAGGTTTTCCCACTCTATTCAGTTGAAACCAGATGGTGACTGACTGTATTTCAGTCAGCCATAAGCACAACTCTGCCTGCATGATAGTGAGGGATGGGTGGCTGTTTGAAGCCTAGAACTGCAAGAGTCCACTAGGGGAGACATTTCAATACAGCAACTTGAACATGCAAATATTTAAATCTGAGGAGAAGATGTACTGAGATACGTATGGGTAAGCTAAGGCTAGGACAAAAAGGATTTAGTTGAGCAGATTTCTGGCCCATGCAAAGAACCTTAAAATGCACAATCAAATTCTTGCAGTAAAATAAAATTAATTGCCTTTGTAAAAGTTTGTTTCTTGCTTAAGCTCTCCTTCAGCTCTGCATAATTATGTAAGTAAATATCAGTAAATTTACAATTTTCAACTGCCTTGAAAACACTGTTTTTAAGGTAATACTACTATTGGTAATTCTATCCTGATATGACACTACTAGAAATACTTTTTCCTCCTTGGTAAAGAGAAACTATCAGGAGACTTGTTCTCATTTAACTCCTGCATAGAACTCAAGGAATTTCAATGAACTATGTTAGTTCTTGGAATGATTACATTTTCTTCCTTATTTAATCTTGAAGGGGAAAAAAGGAGGTCACAGTACATTATCTGATGCTCACTAGCACTCAGGAAGTGAAGCCACTGGGTGCACAGAATTATTATGTGCCCGAGGTCATTATTATGAAGTAACGTATTTTTAATTTCCGAGAAGTCTGAGTCTGTTGGCTATTCAGTATAGTTGTAGGTTAAATGTTAACATGTTTGGTATAAGTGGCAGGTGTCCAGATGCTTGGTAAGAACAGTGGTGAAGCCTAAAAACAGAAAAATCAGGCTATTGCTTCTTCACCAGAGTTTTGGCAAAGCAATGTAGGAAATGGCAGGTGGTCAGTTTCTCCACATTCTTTTCTCCACATTCATTTCTGGGCACTGAATCTTTCCAGCCCGTTTCTGTATTGCAGTACACCCCTGAAGCGTAAATTTGTTCGTTCTAAATTTTTAGGAGAGCAGAAGAAAGACAGAATTCTGTTTGATGGTTTCAGAGTATTGGAGGTCTGAAGGGTCCAGCCCTGTGTTAAAGCCAACCACATGCCACAGTGGTGGGTGGCAGTTTGTGTTGATCTGTGTGTTTGAAACCTCCCTGTAACAGCCACATATTTATTCAGAGGTTGTTTACACCCAGTCACTTTTGTGCCAGCATCTTGCACAGCTGGCTGTGTTCTATTTTGAGTGTTATTTTTTGACATGCACAGATTAGGTACTCAACAGCACCTGGGTAATCTAAGTGCACGAGGACCATTGAATTGCACTCCCATGTCAATAATTTGCAGATTCCTATTCAGATTTCTTCACCTTCTTACAGTGTAAACAAGGATCAAATAGAGAAAAAAATAACCTAAAGTTCCACTTGAATGAGTTGAGCTACAGGCTGCTCTCCAGAGTGAAGGGAAAGGAGAAAAGAGAGTCCATTATTTGAACAGCAGGCAAGTAGATAATGTGATAGAAGTGGTGATAATTTTAGGGAGATATTAAAACAGTATCTTTGTGCTGCTGCATGATAGGGCTCTAACTGCTAAATTAAATGAACAAATTAAAAATACTTAGTCATTATCATAACTCCAGAAAAATTCTTCACTACTTCATAAACAGAAATACTTCAGGGATAAAAACACCAGCAAAATAACTGGAAAAAATGTTTTATATACAATGCAAACTGAGTTGTTTAAATTCTCAAAATAAAAAGTAAGTTTCAACATTTTATTGCAAAAAAGATTTTGCCCTTAGGTAATGGTAACTATTTACTATGGTGCAGTAATAAACCAAATTCAGAAGCACTCCTACTCTTGCTACATTATTTCAATTTGCTGAGGGTGTTCTGAACTCTGCCATGGTTGCATTCATGTAGTTTTTGCAATGCATGTTATACCAGATATGAGCAGTATAATATTTGGAAATGTGTTTTCATATGCTTAATTTATTATGCACCAAGGATATTGTGTCATGAGAAATTCCATTCTGGTTGGGTAGGCTGCTGTAACAGCAATTTGACATCCTTTTGCTGTCACTCATAACAGGTACTCAGACAGTGTTCCTATCTTAGAGCTGCTGTCTTTGATAAAAAGAATGAAAAAGATTACTCATTTTTCTGAAGCACTTCGGGATATTTGGCCAGGCATACATCAAGTCAACTGCATATGGCTGATATACTGAACCTTAAATTTACTGAAGTTTGTTAAACGTTGATTTCGGATAAATTCTTAAACTTCCAATATCTGTGACCCTTTCAGTGCAGTAAAAAAAGTTCCCTTTAAATACAGTACTTTACAAGCATTAAAGAAGCCTAGTTTTCAGAGCATGAATATCAGTGGTAACTTCTGAGCACTGAAGAAAAAAATTCTAATGAAAATTGAAGCCAACATCCTGTAACAATACAAAATAAACTACCTGTAGTAAGCTGTTTTGTTAATATTCCTGGCTTGCTGTTGCAATCAAAATTCTGTTTTCCCACTTGTACAAGCTGGTAATTTCAGCTTGCTTGCTCTACCATAGTAGGTATAGTTTCTCACCTGCTTATTTGAGCTCTGAATGGGGTAACTGTAGCAACATTACAAAGAAATGGCATTTTCTATGATCAGACAGCCATTATTCTGGGTAATCAAAGAATAACACAGCAAGAAAATCACTGTTGAAATAACAGCTACCTTCATGCTCCCTGCCTTGACCTAATTTGCAATGAAATTGGGAATAGCAATTGCATCATCACTAAGTCTTGGCCATTTTGGATATTGTAAAGCAGAAAGCACAGTTTACTCTAAAAGCAAAGAGTGATGACCACATTTACAATGTTAAAAGAGAAATTCAGCTGTCCTACCGAGATATGCTTTGTTAAAACTTCACAAGTATCAATTTTTACTTAGTAGCCATAGTCCCCTTACTCCAGTCTCACTTCTAGCAGTTGTTTTGGGACTTTATCTTCAGAAAACTAATGCCTTTGAAATAGGCTTTTGAATCTGTAGTAAGAAAAATGACACCAGCTGGTGATAGAGACAGAATGTGAGAGAGACAGCATAATATTCAAGTTTAAATAATGCTAAAATATCACATTCTCAAATTTAAAAGTTTGGATATCTTAGAATGACTTTTAAATTTCACAGCAAAGGTCTGCCCATTGTTACTTCTGTCTGTATGTTATGTGCACTTTTTACAACGGAACACTAGGAAAATCTACATTCAATGTACAAAAAATCTAGGACAATATATCTGGAGCTCAGAGCAAGGTTTGTCTTCCTCTAAGAGCCTGGTTGGTTGGCTAAATTGTTTCTTGTGGTCCACTGAGTTGATGAGGGGCTCAGGTTGCACCTGTGACACCGTACAGCTCTCCAGGACATCCATATGGCAGATGTGGCAAAAGATTTTGGCATACTCATGTCCTGCAGGGTAGATGACTGTGGGCCAAATGTGATATCTGACATTTCTTTCAGAGGTTTTAACAGAGGCATCTAATGTCCTTTGATGTGAACAAGCTCCAGGGTGTCTGAAACATCCATATGGGATTGTCAGGTATGGTACTTATGAGGGACCTGTGTGCTTCTGCATTGGTGTTTGGAGACAGGATACCCAACAGGACCTAAAATGTCACTGGCTGTTCAGTGACACTAATACTTTTTCATAGCAATCTAAAGGCAGACATGTACTTTATAGTAAATAATTAACACAGATAGGTTAGGCATATTTTTCTCACAGAAAACCTATGAGCAGATTTGTATTTATTTGAATCTATCCATTATTTTAAATTATTAGCACTTTTTATTGTTACAATTTTTATACTCTATAGATCGACTGCACTTAATTCTCTAAACATTATTAGAATTTGATGTTCCAGTTCTGCTGTTTATTGGGGAAAGATGGCACAGGGCAGAAATGTATATGTCTTAGGTTAAAGTAGAGTCTTGTGTTCAGATGCCCCTGGCACTTCCCACTGCTTTTCCTGATAGTAGTGTCGTATTTAGGTGAAAGGGGGTTTATAAATTCTGTAATTGGGATAGCGAAAAATTGCTCTAAATGGTTGTTTATTGGGTTTAAGGGTAAAGTATTTGCTTTACTCCTGCAACTCCCACAGTCAGTTGCAGTTTGCCCACTGCTGAGGGCAGGTGAAGGTTTAGCTCAGCAATGAAGATGTTAGCCACCTGTCCAGATCACTGTCTCTCTCCATCTGGAAGGTTGCCTTGAGATGACCACCCTGTGGCACCCTCTGCAATCTGGTGGTGCCTTATGCCATGGTAAGAGCTGCAGGGAGTCAGCTACATTTCAAGAAAACATTTGAGTCACACATAGAAAGGGAGTTGAAAATGAGCAGCAATGTTTAATGTTCCGAGATGCAGAAGGATTGATAGTCCTTAAGTCACAATTTCAGTAGGAGGAAATTAACCCACTTGCTAAATACAGCAAACAAACTGAAACTTTGATCTGCCCCCAAGCCACTTTGCTTTACTTAATGGCTTAATAGAAAAGGTAAAACTCAAAAAATTAGCAAAAAATCTCCTATATGAGCATTGTTATCTTACATTTGTGAGATTATCTGGGTACTTTAGGGAATTTTTGAAGCTTTTGTTCTTTGCTGACATTTCTATAGGTCATACAAAGCAAGTTAAGAACGTGTCTGATTAAATTACATCTTCTGTGCAAATAATCACTGAGACCTGTGAGCTGTTTAGTGGTGAAATACTGGCACCATTATGGATAAAGATACTTTTGAGCTGCAGGAGGAATGATACTTTCTTCTAGAATTGATTTCTTAATGATGTTTATATTATCAAGTTTCACCTGGTAGGAAAGCATTTGGCTGAGTCTTGGCTAGGAACACTGTAAGTTAGTCCATGACTACCACTGCAGAGGTTCAATTAAGTGCTAATGAAGTTCAATATAAAAAAGGAGCGATTACAAGACCCACCATGGGTTTTATCAAGAGAATAACCCAGCATGATGTATGGCACATTGAATTTTCTTCCCTAATTAGTGTGGTAAGGTGGCAAATATATTGAATTGCAGTGTTCACCAGCTTAACCAGACTTCAAGATTAATTGCTATTAATCGCCATCAATGTGCCAGTGAGCAGAGGTACAAGATATCAAGGGCTGATTCTCAAGGGGGAATTCAATGCTTGGGTCTTCTTCCTATTTATACTAACAGCTGCTAACTCACAAGGTCATAGGACACATAACTGAGCAGTTTAAAGGACAGAACAATAACTGTGATGAAAGAAGAGCTACCTGAGTCATGCAAGCTGTCAGCTACTGTCTTAAAAGGATAACATACCTGCCTTTGAAGAGTGCTGCTTGAAATGTCAGTCACTATGTGTCTGCTTCCTTCCTGGTGTACTGCCACAGAATGCATCTTCCTCAAACAACAAAATGCAACCTATTACAAAAACAGGATTGTAATGCTCAGAAAGACCAAAAAATCATTAAACACTCACTGAACAGGGATATATATTTAAAGCTATTGTAGAAAAGTGCTGCTCATGAAGAACAGCTTAACCATTTTCAGTGTGAGACTGCCAAACAAGAAAATTTAGCAGCTAGAGCACTGAAATGCATGACAGTTTATAAGGAGAGAAACCAAAATTATCATCATGGGAATAGCTGTAAAATACATGAAACTCAAAATTTTTACATGAAAGCACAAATAATCTATGACAGAGAACCGAGCTACGGAGGAACAGAACTTTTCAGATGTAGATGAGGGGTAACTAAAATGTTATTTTGAACTCAAATAAGTATTCTAAACTGAACAGTTTAGAATTACTTTTTTTTGAACAGCCGTTTTGGTTTTTTTGTTTCATCCAGTTTCTTATGATAGGAAATTTTATGGACTGGAATTATTGGAATAAAAAAAATTGCTTAGAGGAGTCATGATAAAATTTAACAATGACAATGAAATTACATGGTTAGACAAACGACTTCAAAGAAACCTAGAAAACAATAGGTTGGGCAGACTATTGGAATTTGGGAGGCTGGGCAGAGTTTTGTCTTGCTTTGCCAGAGTTTGGGACTAAGCAACAGATATGGAAAAACATTTCCTTCATAAAACAAAGAGATGGAAGACAGTTTTCATGTTATCATGTCTTGTTTACATATACTGGACAGATGAAATTGCAAGCCCTTTCCTTTGAGGAAATAAGCCTTGAGAAAAATAGTGTGTGGCAGCTTCTGGTGTTTTAATTCCCTCTTCATATTACCAGATACAGACTTACCAAAAAAAAAAAAGTCTTAGTAGGACAACAAATGGAGGCTTATTATTGATTGCATCGTGGATGTCTTTGATTTCAAAAGCTTGTAATATTACACCTTTTTCATTTATTTTTAAGATATCTGTTACAACTCCCACACCATAAGGAAATAGAGATACAGTTTTTAGTGCACTTCATTTTCTCCTGTTGGCCTGTAACAAACCAGGTCTTTCCATGCCCTTGTGAACCTGAAGATTTTATATATCCTGGGGATTCATTGTCAGACAGTGTTAGCAGGAAAACAGAGGGGAAAAGGGTTATAATAGACCTTCTATTCCTTTCTCTCACCAACCCACTCGATCAGTTTAGAAATGCTAGAAAGAGCTCATTTCAACTTCAGTTCAACATGCCTATTTTCACTACAGCCTCGGACCAGGGACTATTATAACTATCCTTTTCTCTCTATTTGTAACACCAGCCTTCCAGACATCAGCTCTGGCCTCTGAAGTGACAGGTCTAGTGGCATAATGCAATGGAGTGGATTCCAATCTGGCTTGGAGTTTTGGTCTGAAAATACTTTCCAGACTAAATCAGCATTATTCTGACAGGTCGAGCCTAGTAATAAAATATAGCTTCATCTTCTCAGTAGTGGTGGTAAGCTGGGAGCAGAAATGTGAAAAATTGGACCCTTAGAGTAAAAAAAAAAATTCCCAATTACAATTTTTATCACCTGTTAGATGAATCATGCTAAAACTAATGTGGCAGCAAAGATTCAAGCTCTTATTAGATACAATGAATTTTATCTGTACGGTTCAGAAAAGAATGTGCAAGTCTTTTCTTAAAAACCCAAAGTTGTGCTAAATTGTCGTGGTTTTTTTTTGTTTTTTTTTTTTTTAGCCAAATCTAAATAGAGTAAAAATCTATTTCTTGGCCAGAAAATTCTCTGTTGAACATCACATGCCTTTCAATTACCAAAGGAAAAAGAATTATTGGACTTGGAGATTTTGGAATATTTAATGATGTTTCATCTGAATTAAATAAAATCTATTGTTTAATTTTGAAAATACCAAAAATATTAAATTTAATGTTCTTTGATAATAAATTATTTTCTCCTTTTAAAATGAGTGCTTGGTCTAGAAAGTTTGTGTCAATTTTCGTCTTAAAAAGACAAAAAATTATTTAATATCTCTGAAACTAGTATGAACTAAAATATTGCACACATAACCAAAATAAATTCAGAATTTTGTTTCAAAAAACAAAACCATTCAGCTTCAATTTAAAGAGAATTTCATTATCCTGGTGACAGGAGGCTAATAGGTACTGAATACATTTTATTTTCTGACAACATGCTTGCATTTGAGAATGACTAAAATATGCAGTTTCTTGGCTTGTATTTAAAATTGTTAGGGATTTTCTCCTTTGTTTTTCTATTATTCTACTACGAGTGAGAGCACATCTTAAGATACAGCCCCTTACATTAGAGTTTGAAACATTCTACTGGGATTCTGTCTTGTTTGATTACACCAGAGGTTACAGGAGCACTTTCTGTTTGAGTATGTAAATAGTTAATGAAAAGCCAGTAGATGGCACTCAAGAATGTGTAGCATTGATCATACCTAAAAATTAGAAACGTTGCTGTGCTCTGCAAATGGCTTCCTCAGCCTTCTCTGCACAGGAGACCTTTAACACCTGGGATCCAAAGGAAGCTAAAGGAAAAACTGCACTTTGTAGCTAACTGCTTGACCTGCTCGTCTCCATGAACTTTGCAGTCTGGATTTTGTGTGTCTAATAAAAATAATTGCAGTTAGCTTCTAAATGCTGTAAAAATAAATGAGAAACCTGTAGGGAATATTTTCAGTTCCTTTTTGGCTATATACAAGACTGGATTACAGTTGGTTAATGCAAATTACTGCATTTTCTTCAAACAGAATTTGATCAGTTTGTTCTGATGCTGCCTGATATTTTTCCCAAGTCAGGATTTATTATTTTAAAATAGACCTTGCAACATTCCCCTTTAAACCAATATAAATTACTTGTGCAAACAGAAGAAAAACAATCTAACAAAGGGGGCTTCTTGCTTTTCTTGGAAATATCCTCATCAGCACATGGGAGTCTTGGAAGATCTGGCACCAGCTGGAAATGTGGGAATGTAAAAATTGCCCTTCAAAGTGACAACCACCATGGTAACAGTGCAGAAACTGTCTAGGGTCAGTGATCTGTGATCTGAATGCATTCCAGATATGGCTCTGCTGCTCATAAATGGCACAAAGACCTGTCTGATATGGAGATATTTATAAATATGGGCATATTTGAGTCCAGATGGGGGCCACAAATATGAGCAAAGGTCCTGGAGCACCTCTCCTGTGAAGACAGGCTGAGGGAGTCGGGGTTGCTCAGCCTGGAGAAGAGAAGGCTCTGGAGAGACCTTATAGCACCTTTCCAGCACCCAAAAATGCCTACAAGAAAGATGAAGAAGGACTTTTTACAAGGGCTTGTAGTGATAGGACAAGGGGGAATGGCCTTAAGCTGAAGGAGTGTAGGTTTAAATTAGACCTTAGGAAGAAATTCTTTACTGTGCAGCTGGCAAGACACTGGAACAGGCTGCTCAGGGAAGCTGTGGATGCTCCATCCCTGGAGCCATTTCTGGACAGGTTGAACAGGGCCCTGAGAAAACTGGCCCCTGTCCATGTCAGGAGGATTGAAATGAGAAGATCTTTAAGATCCCTTCCAACCCAAATCACTCTATGGTTATATGAAGTTCCTTGAACATTTATTTCAAACTTACTTTTCAGCTCTCAGGATTGCTCTGCAGGAAAGATCGTTTGTTAGTGGGCTATTGTGAGACTAGTGAGCAAATTTAGCACAGACTCAGCTGAAAGCTGAATGATTTTGGCCAACCTAGCTGCTTGTCTGAAACATTTCTCTTACCTTGTGTGAGGCATACTGAAGTTGTATTCTGCCAGTTAACATGAGTGAAATTAAGAGAAGACAGTCAACAAATGTGGCTAAGTTAAAACTATCAGGAGGAACTAAATCCTGCTGGGAGAAGCAAAAGGAGAATCAGTTCTAAATTTCTATTTGTGCAACTAGCATAAACTGTCCACCCAGATATGAGGGGTATTGACTACTCTGCTGTGGTAAAGAGGAGGAGAAGAGTGGAGGAAGTGGGGGTTGCGGGGAAGAGAAAAGAAGCAATACAGAGAGAGAAGAAAGCAAAGCCCTGGAGAGCTCTGCTCCCCACAGGGAAATAGGACAGTGTAATCACTGCTTGTGGCCAAGGCAGCCTGCTTTTCCATCCCCACTAGCCACTGCTCCCTCACAAGTCAGCCACCCATGGTGCTGTCCTGCTTGTTCTGGCCCTGGAAAAGCAGCAGGCTACACACGGGCTGGCAGAAAGCAAAACTGAGGCATGGCCATGGGGTGTGGCATCCTTGTCACTCAGGTCTGCAAGCCTGACAGCCTGCCTGACTTCTGTAGCCACATGGTCATGGCTGGGCTTATGGGGAGATTTTGTAAGAGAGGAAGAAAAGTGAATTTCCACTGTAGGATACAAAAACACTGAGCAACACTTGTGCCATTCTGATGGACCTGAGAGACACTAGTGTAACAGGAGACCCAAGTTAAAGAAAGTAGTGTTGAAACATGGTGTTTTCAATTTTATGCCTAGAAAGAATATGCCTTCTTTAGCTTCCAACTTTGCTAAATCCTTTTCCTAACCATCACATGCTAGGTCCCTCCATCTCTTGCAAGCTAAACAGGTTTCAAGGATCCATCCAGTTCTTATGACAGATGTTGCCTTGATCTTCAGCTCTTACTGTTTTGATAGGTTAGTGTACTTCCTACCTAGGTCTTGTTCATGCTCCTCTGCATCTTTTTCCTAAGCTGCTTCATGCTTCCTTCCCTTATCTCACTGATGTCAGCCTTTCCCCATTTCCATCATATTTCCTCACTCTCTACCCTGCTCCAACACGTCTTCTGTTGGCAATCAACCTCCTAATTGTATTTTTGAGAATAAAAGCCTACAGGCAAGGAGTAAGAAAAGGCAGGTTATAAAGGATTACAACTGAATAGGCCCATAAGGTGCTAAATAACCCCTCTCAGTAGCACAGAGTTTGGAAGTCTGATAAATGGAGCCTTGCAGGTGTTTCTAATCCAGCAGTTTTGCCTGGTAGGGAACATGTACTGAGGGGTGATTTGGCAATTCTGATACCAAAGAAAGAAGAATGAATGAAAACCAAGTACTAATGGTTTAGCAAATGGAAGCTTAAGCAGCAGATATACTGCTTTGTGTCACAAAGCAGTGTACCAAGAAGCTTCTTAGCAATAAAATAGAAACAGAAGGGACTTATTCTATTTGCATAAGAAAAAACCATATATTCTAGAACAGTTTCAGCTGAAAGGGACTCCTAGAGTTCCTCTGGCCCTCCAAAACCGCCACCATCATTAAGAATATTTTCTTCTCCCTAGTCAGAGCTGCCCTCGCAACAGGAGCCTCATGGCAAGTTTCTGTCAACAGTGAGGACAAGTTTTGGCAAACATCAGTTTTTTGTCAGCAAGCCTTGCTGAATGGAGCAGAGGTGGTATCTTAAAGGCCTTGAAGCATATTGATAAAAGCAGTTTTATGTGCTCATATGAACTGACAGAAAGATGCGAGATCATGTCCGAGATTTTTATAGAACAGTGCAAGTTCATGCTGCATTCTGTACATCTTTCTTCTACCTTTCTTAGGGTGCATTAAAAATACTGAATGAGGAAGATTTCTTCAAACCTATCTGATATCAGAGTGATGTACTGATATTAGGAGCCTCCATGCCTGCAGGAGCTTATCCTGTCCTGGCCCTAACCCATCCCAGCTTTGCTAGTTCCTCACAGAGCTTAGCAGGCTGACATAAAACATGGGTTGAAGACATTAACTTCTTGCCAACTAGACTAATATTTAGAAAGAGTACAGTTATTTGAAAGGTCAAACACTGTAACTATAGCCATATCATGTACATTATCTTAATTAAAAAAAAAAAAAAGGTGAGAACTGGAAAATAAAACATTGCAATATAATCTAAAACAGTACTGGGGCACTCTTTAATACTAAAAACTGTGGGAAAATGTCAAATCTAAAATGAACTGCCTGCAGAATAAAACTGTGAAAGAAGCCCAAAATTCAATTTTGTGCTTAACTTAAACAGATCTAAACCCCTTGCACATAATAGCCAGATTTTGTTTCTATAATGACGTACCATTTTTACAAATTATTTATCTAATTTGTTAGAGAAAACAGTTTTTTTCTGTACCATTCATCACCTGGGTTTGCATTTTTTCCAGTGATGCACAAAGTAAATCACACATGGGCTACTATTAAGAGTACACCATTATCCAAACATAAAGGGACTCTAAAGAAATGCAACTGGTTTGAAAAAAGGAGAAAATTTGATAGGATGAGTGCACTTAAAAGGGCTGAAAAAGATAATGAAGATTTTTCTTACATTTATTTTTTTTTTTCAAATGAAGTTCTCTTTTCAAAATGAGGATGCAGATGATAACAGAGAGGCTGTAGATCTTACTGCCTTAGGCCAATTTAACACACAGCACCCAGCACCCTACTCCCAATGGGACACTTTTTGCAAAAGTGAAATCATTCGAAAACCTAAATTTAATTATAAATCCAATATTTCCCCTAAACTTATCTTTTTCTTACCCTGAAAAGTAACCACATTATAAGGAAAAGTTTTCCAAAAGCAAAAATATGTAAAATTAATTATGTAAGGCAAATCGAAAGGTAAACCTAGAAAAAGTGAGCACAGAGGAAGATGCACGTGTATTAACTTACACAAATTTCATCACCTCCTATCTCCTGTCACTTGAAAATCCATTGACACCCTTCAGCAAACTAGCAGGTTTCTTAGTATTGCTCCTCATTTCTCCTCAGCTGAGAGGCAATGATTCCATTTTTCTGTGTTTTATAATCCTTTCAGAAAAAACCAACCAACCAAAAAAACAAACAAACAAACAAAGAAAAACCAACCCCAAAACAAAAAAAAAACCCAATAACTAAAATTGGAGGGAATAAAGAAACCCAAACAATTTGATCTGCTTGATATTGAGGTCAAATATAGTTCCATACAAAGGCTCACTAGGGAACAGAACATAAAGCTGCTGTACGGAAACCTTCCCAAAGAGCAAGAACTACATATTAAAGATTTTTATTAGATGATGTTTTAAAGTGTCCCTAGGTATAATACAAGCTTTTATTTTTTATGTGTTCAAACAGCACAGTTGTAAGAGAATGAAACTCTAACATGCCATGTGTCAGCAATGCAAAAAAGAAAGCTTGTAAAAATTAACAGTCAGAAAATAATAAGTAGCTGTATATCAAGAGAAGCATTATTAAAACAAGAAGGATCTGAACTGCCAGCATGTGGTGAATACCACAAAAGAAGAAGTCAAGAGGCATTATGTCATTTGAGCAGCTTACACTTACATGCACCCCCTTGGCCTCAAAGCATCAGTGGAGGCAATGATTAGTCTCCAAGATCAATGGAAGTACCACAGTTACTCCCCCCAAACTCTTGTTTAATTTTTTTTTTTGCTTTTGTCATATTTTGAAGTGCATTCTTAACTGTTGCAAGGCAGTAATAAATTGGTTGACAAGAGCTCAGTGTTCTGCAGACCCAGGAGATCCTACAGCCCAAGACTGGCCATGATGCATGTTCACTACATTTGCTGATCCCTCCTCCCAAAGCCATGACTCAAGATAATATAATAAAACACAATAGACTGACAGAAAGACAATGTGATCTTCTGATTGTTTTTTTCTCAACTCATTCTATACAGGCAGACTCTGATCCCAAGATGCTTGGAATTCCAATTTGTTTCCATACTGGTGACCTCAAAGAAACATCAAACATGGAGCCACAATTTAATGCATTATTTTTTTTTCTTATACTAATGACACCACTGCATTAGGTGCTGCAAGGCTGTTCAAAACTTGGTGTTCAGGTTTGATCAGGAGTATGAAGACTCATGCAGCAAACACTCTTGTTTGCCTATTTCTTAAGGGTAGGATTCCATGGTAGCAAGGTCAAACGTGATCCCTGAAGGTTGCCATGGCAACTGTATATTGATTCATTACATATCAGAGTTTGTTCTGAAGCCTCTCCAAGGCAGGATATTGTCCTGCCATAATTGCATTTCTCTGCTCTTCAACTTTAGTGTTTTGTGCCATGGACAACTGATTCTGAATGCAAAGAAAACTGATGCACACAGATGCGTCTTTTATGCAAGGTTAAAAGGAAGTAGAGAGAGAAAGAAAGACCAGAGAAAGAACAAAAAAAAACCTAAATAAGGCTGAAGGGTACATAGTGCACACATCAGGGAGAAAAAAAAAAAAAGGGGTAAAAAGGTGTTCTGATATTTTCTGTGTTGCACTGAGTCAATAAATTCACTTTAGAGAGTCTTGAGATTAAATGTGCCTCTTCCTGATATGAACTGAAATAAATGCTGTTATGACAGCAGGTCAATCCATAATGCCCAAAGCTGGCTATGGAAAACATGAGAGAAATATATGTTCCTTTAAGTTCTGCTGAAAAAATAGAAAATCTGCAGGCTAAAGGGATAAGTGTACAGAATCATAGACTAGGATACAGAACCACAGAATTGTTGGGGTTGGAAGGAATCTTAAAAATCATCTGTTTTCAACTCCCCTACTATTAGCAGGGACACCTCCCACTAGACCAGGTTGCTCAAAGCCCCTTCCAGCCTGGCCATGAACACTTCCAGGGATGGGGTGTCCATAATCTGTCTGGGCAGCCTGTTCCTGCATCTCAGCACCCTCACAGTAAAAGATGTCTTTCTAACGTCTAATCTGAACCCACAATCTTTCAGCTTAAGGCCACTTCCCTTGTTCTATGGGGACTGTATGCCCATGTAAAAAGTCACTCTCCATCTTTCTTGTGGGCTCCTTTTGGTACTGAAGGCTGCTGTAAGGTCTCTCTGGAGCTTTCTCTTCTTCAGGCTGAACAATGCCAACTCTCTCAATATCGTTATCCTGACCTCTCTCTGTTGATGCAGTATTTAAGGAACTATGGAGTAAGCATTGATCATAGCCACAGATCACTAGCTGCATTTCCATTTCAAATTGATGTTCAGCTTGCTAGTGGAAGGGGCTTGCCCCCTCCATGAGGTCTTGTGCTGTTCATTGAGTGTTCATTGTGTGTTCATTGAGTGTTTTTTCTGCTTGTTTTCTGATAAGCTTTCAGTTCTGCCTTTCATGCTGGAAGTTGTTAAATGTCCATCACAGACCAGATAACCAAGGAAATCCAGCCACCACCTCTGAACTGGTGATTTCCAAAACCACTATTTTTTTGCATGGAAAAATTGAATTACCTGCTGGGGGCTGCACCCAAACCAGACTTCACATTTTCTCTCCAGCAGACACGTCATCCAAACAAACCTGGTCCTTCAATCAGTCGTGAAAATCAATCAGCAGACTACTGCCCATCAGCAGAGCAGTAGAATTCAGTTTTAACAAACGTTATGACAAATTTACCCTTGTGTTGACAGTAACAGATATATACATAGTTTATATATAACAGTTTATATATATATATATAAACTCCATTCTTACTTCAGTGCAGAAAGTACAAAACTGACATAAAAACTGAGCCATGCAAGTTGTTGACAAACACTGAACATGTACTTTACTGAACCTCGTGTAAAAATGGATGTGTCAAAAAACAGTTAAATAAGAAATATTAAAATGCTGTTATTTAGTCATTGATACTTTAAAGATAAACCTGGTTTTCTGCTAGTGATAGTCAACAACTTAGTGTTTTCTTTATTCTTCATAGAGACACAATAGCAGATATATATGCAAATTTTTCATAAATGTTATGATTTATTACCAAAAAATCCTATGTTGACCTCTATATGATCAGTGAAGCGTAGTGCCATGTTGCAGAGAAGAAAATTATGACCAGCTACTACATCCATGCTTTAATGTTATCTACTTCCTCATAAGCCTTCTCACTAAATTTATGGGGAGTTTTCATCTCTTCTACTGTCATTAGGTTTGCTGGGTATGTTCCGGTTTTTCCATTAGTGAAGGGCAGTAGAATCACCAGCATCTCTGTCTTGAATTTCCCTATGAAATAGTTATACTTATGTGCAGTATTATATGAATATAGAGTTAAAATAATCACATGTTGCCAAGACTTTTGATTTTATTTTGGCAGAGGAGTTACGTGGTTTCTCTGAGAAAAATAGATATCACTTTTTATCTTTCTCTCTCATGTCTGCCAAATAAATTCAACTCTGCCAAATAAATTCAACTCCACACCCAAACATGTTGCTTTACAATATTTTATCCACTCTCAGAAACAAAGTAGGATCAGTCTTGGTCTAGAAGGAAGTAAAAAATATTAAGAATATTGCAAAATATTATATGGGAAAGGGATCCCCTGACAAACACTGGATATTTATCTAATTTTTAACAGACTTTACACATATTTTTAATTTCTAGACATCCAACACTGCTGGGTTCAAGCCTGTCTTTTGTGACTTTGCTTAGCACAGGAAGTGCATGTTTGTCCACTATGTCCCACCTGTAGTGCAACACAGGAGTTCATCCTTGGGGAAGTGCTCTGGAGTGCCCTGCCTCTGCACAGAGCAGGAGGAGCACCTGGCCCATGCTGGACTGGCCAAGGGAGATCTGGGCCTGCCTAGGCACAGCTCCCATTTCTCAAGCTGGTGAATAATGTGAACAGTGCTGGTTGTTGAAGGGGACTGTGTGAGCTGTTAGTCTTTCTGTGAGAGCAAGCACAATGAGGTCTTGTGTTTGCTCTGCTTGCCCTCTGTCCTCTTCATATCACAGTGATGTGACCTTTTAGAGCACAAAGAGGAATGTGGATCCAGAACTCCCCTGGTTTATTGATGCTGCCACTCAAATGTCTTCCCCTTATATCTCCTGTGATGCCCAATCTTCACAGCTGAAAATCCCACAGGGGCTGGGTAGGATACCCAGGATGCACCTCAATCAAAAGTCATTCTCTAAACTCCCCTGGTTAAAGTACATCAGACTGAGCTTCCAAGAGGCACTGGGTGGCATGACAGCTTGAAAATGGTGTCAGGGGATGGCACCCACATCACACCTTTCATATCCCTCACAGCTTCTGGGAAAAATGGAAAATATGTTCTTGTCTGGGATCCTCCCTGCTGGTGCCTTGTGTGGGTTATGGGGGCTCCAGGGGTGCATGTGGAGCCATAGTGATTTGACATAAAAACATCAGTAATGTCACATTGACAGACCACATGCTTTGTCGATGTGGCAAAGATCTTCACAAGCACAAGCACTTCTTCACAGCCCTCAGCAAGACAGGTCCTATAGGATCAGACAGCAACCTAAAGAGTGATTTTTGGATCACAGCCCCATCTGCATCTTCCTCTAAATGACCACATTGCTTTGTATATAAAGGTTTTTGCATTGCTTAGATAGCTTATCTTTTTCAGCAAAGTTCCTTTCCCATTTAAAACAAGACCTTTAAAATTTCTATAGTTAGTCCTATGAGAAGTATCAGACATCTGCAGAACTGCATTTTTGCAGTGATGAATGAATACAAAATCTGAGAAAGCCCATACACAGACCCCTCTTAATGGTGAAGAGGGCAAAGGGGAAAGATCAGTGATGAAAGTGTGAATACCAGCCTACATTAGCATGCACAGACAGCTTATAGCTATTTTGAAACTTGTGAGAAAATGCTGAAGAGGCAAAACAGTACAAACCCTTACGTGTTTCTGTGTTTGCAAGTATAGAGTGAATGTTGCTATGAACATATTATAAGTTTCTCTGTGTGTAAGCCTTCTGATCATTTTCACATGGGAGAACATCCTTTTGCTGTCTTTTACTCTGTATAAGCTTTCTGTAAACAAAATATCTGTGTCTGTTCTTCAAGGACATGGAATTGGTTGGCCTCCTCCTACCTATGAGGAGACTGAACTGAAATTACTTTATCTTTCTGATATTGTAAACTATTTCGGACACACTCCCTGGACAAAGCAGCAGCAGGAGCATGGAATGCTCTCTGCTGAGCAGATATAGAAAAATACTAGAATTATGGAGTCATTTTAATAAATCATTTTAGCCTTCTGAATTTGTCGTCAAGAGACCTTTCTTCAATGCATGGACCACGACGATAAGTGAATTCATTTTTTCCTGTGTTGGTGAATAGCAGAGCATTTTCAAGGCCTGATCCTGCCATCCTCCTGCTGCTCCTACTTCTCATGTGCACTCACTGGAAGAAGTCTTTCAATAACACTGGAAAAATAAGGAATTTACATTCAAAGGTTGAGGAATCTTTGAAGATGTGATATCACAATATCATATCTTTGAATCATATCATATAATGATATCATATCTTTGAAGATGTGATCTGTGTGTTTCAGCCCAAAGGTAACACAGCTGAGAGTCAAGGGCTGAAATTTATGGATCATTTTCTGCAGAAGCTGGGTGGCATGACAAGATATAGAAGGTATGACTGTCTCTTCTGGAAAAATGTGCTCTGAGACATCAAGGAAAAAGCAGAAGTGCAAATAAGTCTTGTTTAATAATGAATTGTATTTCTCAAAGATCCTTTTTTTTTTACCAATCTGATCTATAGTATTGACCACAATTTAAGCCAGCTCTCCCTACAGACATTCATCACTCTGGTCTGGTATCTTAAGCACTGTGCTGCACAAAATAGCCTGTAATTTTATTGCCACTCACACACTGTCACTGAAAGGACCAAAGAACATGTATATGTGAAAGAGGAGGGGAATGAGATTTAGGGGTTATAGTCACTGATCTCAGAGTGCTAGCATTCAGAGTTATATATGAAACCACTTCAGCATCATTTTAAATATGGGTTCTATTATTACTCTCCCCCCCCAGAATACTGACCCAGCAATTAGCACAGATTAAGAAGGGGTCAAAGGAATTGCAGAAAGACTTCTGTCACAATTGCCCTAATTCCAGGATGCAATTCAAGCAACTCCTGTTCCATTCTGGGTGGTAACACAGCTACACAACTTTTAGGAATGATAGAAGATTGGTAACAAATGTATCAAAAGGTTCTTTGAATCACTCTTTTTCCTGTCCTTTTGTTTTAAACATGTTTCTGGAATTATCTTTAATCAAATTATGAGAAAGCAGGCTAGTGTTCAATATAAAACATAATAAAAATATAAGGCTGTCCCTGTAATGTCCAAAAATATACATTCCTGCTTTGGGGGCCAGACGTCTTCCTCAGTACTGTGATTACCATTTATTACCTCTGAATAATCTAGGACCAATCCACTCAATGCAAACATTTCAGAACACAAAACACCATTTATTTTCTTATAAAGCATCTTCAGAAAGAATTCTTTTCCACTGTGATTATTTTAACAGCAGCAGAATAAAATGATGAGCTAGAATTAGTATCTACTGCTGACCATTTGAGCAAAAGAAGCTACAAAAGCATTCCTGCAGGATCAAATAGTCAAGAAAGTTTAGCCTTTCTGCTATCACCACCAGGAGTAATATGTGCTTTGGAAATATTCTATCACATCATGACAGGCAGTGTTATAGGAATAAATCTCATTTATCAGTGAAGTTATTTATCAAATTTGATGGAAAAAAAAGTCTCCTACTACAAAATAATCCAAGCTTAGAAACCAATTTCTTCGATATTCTCTTTCAACACAATGTTATTGTCTTTCACCAAATCACAAATGTACATAGGAAAGAGAGCCTACCAGATCCTTTCTTTAGAGGAATAAAGATAATGAATGAAAGTTGTTGCTGTGCTTAATGAAATTTGTTGACATTTTAACCTGTAAATGAATAAAGCTTAGGCAGTTATAACCAAAAATACTTTGATTTATCAAATATGAAGGTCTAAAACATAATTAATCTTTTCACTTAAATTGTACTTTGAATAAAAAGACTACTTATTTTTTGGAATTAGGTCTTTGTATAAAGGATAGGAAAAGTGCATAAAAATGTGAAAAAATATTGTTTTCTAATTGCAACTCTAAGATGCAAGTTGAAGGTAAGGTAATACCTATTACTGAAGGTAAGGTATACCTAAGGTAATAAAAAGAGGAGAAAAAAGAGGGCTGAGATGAGACCATACTAAATGAAACAAGGGGTTGTTGAAGTGAATAGAGAAATAAGGAGTCTTAAATTTGAAATGTTGCATTTGATTAATTAAACTGCATCCTGAATTTGCTAATTGGATGCTTACATGTTGTTGTGGGACAATGACAGATGGCATTGCACTGATGGCAATTAATCCTAGTAGCACTTTTAAAATAAGGCATTAAACTATCTGGTTATCCCTATTTCTGCAGGCATTCCTTTGAAAAACTATGAATGGAAATAGCTATGAGCCTCATTATGAGGAAGAAAAAAGTGATGAGCATACAAGTTCTAAATAGCATTTATTTGCAATTTAGAATATAATACCTTTCAAATAAAGATATTTTGTGGAATTAACTGGCAGTGTCTCCCTTTTAATTAACACCTATAGTAGGGGTGGAAATATACTCCTAAACTTACATCTAATTATTGTATCTTGTACAAGGGAAAGACATGAAATATAAATAGTTAAAATTGCAAAGTCAATAGGGAAACCACATTTCTTCTGGGTTTTGTTGGGCTTTTTATCTCTATTTTTAGTATCATTTAATATATATTTTTAATATCATCTGCACAGGAGCAGATGTCCTTTTGGACTGACAGTGGTGTAAAATACTAAACGTTGCTACTCTGCATTCCCAGGGAATTTGCGTGAATACCAAAGCATGAAATGTGTGTTCGTTTATCCTACTGAAAAAATCTTTGTGAGAACTTTGCTAAAGCCTCACTGAACTATTCCATGAGAAAGAAATCAATACTCACTGTGATTTAGGTCACTTAAAAATAGACACAAGGAAGGGCAAAGTTCAGTGCTATACAGCTGACTCACCCTTTTTTTCTCACTTTGTAGTTTAAATTGTTGCAAAAGTCCATGTGGTTGACTTCCATCACTGCAAGTCCCATATGAAAACAAATCTACACATTGTCATCACCAGTAAAAAAATTTTGCTAAGATTACTTTACGCATTTTTGTATCTGCCCTCTTTTTTTTTTTTTT
>VXAX01007262.1:90325-170610 GCA_013399835.1 Leptocoma aspasia
TTTTTTTTGGTAGGCAACTCAGTTTTCAGTCAAAAGCCATAAAGAAAGTTATGAAAATTACTCTGCTTAATCCATGGGTTTGGTTCTGCCACAGACTTCCTTGAGGTTTGGGCAAATCCAGGAAGCATTTTGCAAAATAGAGACAATAATAATTAACACAATAAGCCTCCCATTTGTATGTTTTAGCCTGTGATGTAACCCTGCAGCAAGGAGTACTGAGGCAAAGAGTAACTAGGTTGTATAAGATCTTGTATAGGAGGTCTTTAAGAATGCTGGGATATGTCTCTTAGAAAAAAAAATATCCAATATCTAAAATTACCACACCTCAGTTAATGCCTCTAGAAGTTACTGGAATTAAAATAACAAATTTCTTTAAGTTTTGTGATGTGAAATCTCTAAGTCAGTCCATGTAACTGTATGAGGAATGCATGTTAGCTGATTGCAAAATAGATGGGAGAAAATTTTTGGTTTTTTATAATAGATCAAGTTTTCTTAAAATAGGAAGCTCCAGGATTCTTTGCTCTTTGACACTGTTTCCAGCTCCACTGAAGTCTCACTGAAGTCTCATTGCAGGAATCCACACATTTGAATTGGACTTAAGCCACAGATTCAAGAATACAGATGAATATAGGATGATAGCCATCGGAAAAAACAGTAATATGAACTGCACTCAGAGCATAAGAAAAAGAGAATGCAGGAAAAAAAAAGACATTTTTCCTGTATTTTTTAAGGACCACAGTTATAAGATTCCAACATTATTCCAACCACATAATTTATTGATTAGTGGCTAATGCCAAAATGTCTGAAATATCACTTCCACAGCAAAGGTGTGAAATAATTCTCATAGATAGTGAAAGGGGAAGATTGTTTATAACCTGACCATGAAAAGTACCGGCCTCAATTTGTGTTTTCATTTACACTTCTTTCTTTGAAATGCCACATACTTCTTGAAAGGTAATACTGGATCACATATGAAATAAGCAATGTCCTTTAACACTTTTTCTGTCTTATCAGCACTGATTCTTCTAGATGATGGTAGAATTATAGCAAATCAGCAGGATTTGCTATATTAATCATGTTTTGGTCTCATGCATTGTAAATTCAGGTCACCTGTAGGGGTTTGCACTAGAAGCCTCTTATTACCATATTGATTAGTAAAATTTTATAGTCTTCAATGTTGTTCTATGCAGTGCCTCTGAAAACAATTGCTGTTTTACAACTCTGCATATATAGCACCTATGGTAATAATAAATAAATATATGCAAGAAGTGGAACGAATCTGACTGAGGAGCCTGGAACATCAGTATTGGGACATAGAGAGAAAGATACTGATGACTCAGACTGAACTGAGATCTTACAGTACCTGCTTAATCTTTGCCACTCTTGCTGTGCATTTCTGACCATCAAAATAGATGTAGAAAGTATACACTTAGTACAAGAGAAACTTAGAAAGTAAAGTAGTAGTTGTTTTTATTATTACTATTATTATTAAAAAGCACCTTTCTGAAGCAAACCATTGCCAGCAATTTGCTATTCTGTGCATAGTGAAAAATGTTGGACTCGTAAAACAAAAGTCCCAACTGCTTCTAAAGGGACTAGAATCATGGAATATTCTGAATTGGAAAGCACCCGTCAGCATCATTAAATCCAGTCAAGGTGTCACCTTGGATAAACCTGTGAAGCATTTTTTTCCCAACAGTCTCTTTCATAGCCCCAAAATTTTAATTTATTTCTTTGTCCATATGCATTCAATATTGTGTTCCAGACACCTTATTCTCCCGAGCTGATCTGCAATACCTCAATTCCACATTTACAACATGGTTATGAACAAAGTGACTTTAGAGTATCTCTTTGGTGACAAATCACCAAAAGCCAACAAACACCTTGATGAAACACAGCTCATATCCCAGAGTTAAATCATTCTCATCATCTATCTAAACACATTTGACCCCAATGTAATACACTAACGTATCACATGGCTGTGCTACTTAAACAATCCCAAGTAATTTTGTGAATCACAGCAAATATTTTACATTTCCATTATTCTAACCATCATTGCAAAACAATGAACTAGGTATTTAAGGAGCATGGATTTTTGTTAATACCACAGAGACAAAAAAATTTACTTTTAAATTGAAAGAATAGCCTGTATTTCTCTCAACCAGCCACCAAGGTAGGGGAAAAAAAAGTAAGCCAGCAAAATTAGGACTACCAGATCATTAGAATCTTTGAGACCTAGCAAATTACATCCAGAACTGCTGCCACTACTCATGAATGTGCACAAGGTTTCTCTATTGACTGTTTGCTATCCTTAAACAAATCTGTAGTTTGACTGCATGTAGCACCCAGGAAGAGCCTCACACCCCATAAACATAATAATAAAACACAACCCAGTGCCAGGGGGTGGCCTGTTATGAGCATCGACATTGTATTTTGCTAGACTGTCTAGTTTCCTGCTGAGAAAAGACAATTGATTAAGGTCCTGGGGCTATCCCAAGTGTTACAGAGAATCCTGATTAATGAGCAGCTTACTAAAAAATAGACTCTTCCCAAGGAACTGTCAAGCCCTGAAGAATTGTGCCAGCACTTCTTAGCTGTGCCCTCCACACCTCAGTGAGCCCAAATTGTTCAATTACTCTTGTATATTTTTGGAGGCATGGAAGGTTTTTCCATCTTTCACAGTGGATCAGTCAAGACGTTTGCTTGTCAAAAAAGTGACTTTCCCCATTCCAAGGTTTTTGGTTTTTTTTTTTTCAGATAAAGTTATATAAAAATGGTCTTCCTTTCCAATTTGGGTCATAGCTGCTGCCTATGTGTTGAGCACAGACTTTGGTAAGGAGCCCACACCCAGAGCTGGGGACAGGTGTCCAACTAAGACCAACTGGAATAGGACTGCAGTGGAGGAAAGGGTTGTTTTTCTTTCCCTTGTTTCACCAGTCTGACAGAAGGTGGAGGGACAGCCATTTTCCCCTCACCACAGGCTGTAACAATGCCAAGCCTGCTTTTGTCTGTGTTAGGTGGCAGAACTTCTTTGGGGTGATTATATCGGTGAACAACTGGTGATCTCTAATAAAATCCATTGCTGGCAGGCCCCTTTGCTAAAGTATAGAGTTGACCCAAGTCAAAATTTTCCTCAGGCTAAGAAAAAACCTAGAAACCCTTAGGATATTTTTAGGACTCATTGTAGAGTCATTTTCTGCACAGCATAGAGACAGGCCAGAGCTTTCCTTTATATCATCAGCAGTCAGCTTGTATGACCATATATGTCCCCTGTTAAAAATCTTCCTGTAGGCAAGATTCAAAATGTAAAACCCTGTTCCTCAGACGACAGAAAGGAATTGCTGTGGAATGATGTTCATCCAGGGATTCACAATAACGTAACCCTGCCATGTCCTGCAGTGCTTCATGGAAACAGGAAGGTTATTGAGAGATACTGCTTTGGCCTTCACCTCTCTCAGAATAGGAGGGCTGGCTTGCTAACACAGTGAAGTGATAAATGTGAAGTGCACACACCCTAAACTACTCAGATGGAGTTTGGATATTGACTACTAATGTAAAAAAAATTAAAGATGGGGTAGTACGACTAGTCCAGCCTATTATAATACTAATATTTCTAAATTAAATATAGGATTCACTGAATTTTCATCTTTATTACCACTTCTGTTTGCCCTCATTTACTCTCTTGACAGGGTTGCTGGCCTGAGACTTCCTTTTGAAATTAATGGCCTATGGCCATAGCCTTCAGAAGACAAAAGATTATTCTTACTTTGTGACTGAGCACTCAATTTCACTTTGAGTTACACTTGTACTAGTTAATTAGCATAGGGATAATCGACAAAAAAGCATCAACAATGCTTCTACAACCTTCAGTCCATTTGCTTTTAATATACAGCACTGAAATTATTTCAATATAGGAGAAACTAGAGACCCATGTATTTATTAATTATCTGTTCTGAGGTAGGCAATAGTCCATTCTTGGTATATCTAGAGCAGATGGTACATTTTCCTCCAGATTCTTGAAAACTTTTAAGCTATATGAATGTTTTTAATTGCAACTACACTGTGAAGGCAACTAAAACCAATTGGCTTAAGATGATCTTTAACCACTCAGAGGAATCAATTAATGATTCCACTGTCTTCTTGCATTTTCAGTGTGTTTTGTAATAAAGAAAAATCTAAGATAAGGACAAGAATGAATCTCAGCTTACAAACAGCCCATGGTATTTCAAAATACAGGTTTATTGGCAAGAAGCCTTGCTGCTGAAATTGCTGAAATTGCTGAAACTGTGATCCAGTACCTGTCTCTAGCAGGCCCAGCCATGGCACGCAGGGCTCAGACAGACCACCCAAATGTCTTACACAACTGGGAGATTTGGTGGTTTCTTTAAAGAGAAGAAAGAAAACAAGAGAGAGAGAAAATATACAGGAAATATATACAAAAATATACATGATACTACATTTAAAGAAAAATAAAATTTGTCAATAAATCACATTCAATTTGTTGGCAGCATCAAGGTTGATACATAACACATACTCCTATAACAGTAATAAAATGTGCTTCTTATCCTGATACAAAATGTTTTCTATTTTGTTCTGCAACTGCCAGCTGAAAAAATTGTCTCAGTAAATCTTTAGATTTAATCTTAATTGACTTTTATCTGTCTGCTTCTCCTGTCCTGTTGTATTTTTGGTTAGACAACCAAATTTGAAACCAAAACAGATTTATTTGGACTCCATATTGGCTCTGAGTGGCACAGGGAGGAAAAAAGCACATGGATACTGAGTCAATGCTTTCTCATGTAGAATGGGAGAATCTTAAAGATGCTTCTCCATAATGGCAAACGGAATTATTTTCAAGCTACCACCCACAATTAACTTACAAAGTTCAACAGTGTTAAAAGAATGGCAAAACAAAGAAGCCATGTATGCTTTTCACTGCCTGCATTTTCCATAACAATTATGCAGCTCTGTGAACACAGTTAATGTTACCTCTGCTCAGAAACTACACTCCATGGCTAAGGACTGAGATTGTTCTATAATAAAACATCAGGTCCATTACTTGGAATTAGAAAGCAATAATTATATCAGTGCATTTGAGGTTCCTTTCCCTTCATAAAGCTACCTTTCTTTAAAGGATTATCCTGGCAGACAACACAGCTGCCTTTTTAAAGAGGCAATATAATTAGCTTCTTCCCACCCCACTGCTACTTGTTTCTCGTATCTCTGGGTTGATCTGAGAAACCAGAGCAGTGCAAATGTTTGTTCCAAGAAAGCACAATGGCAGCAGAGGCAAAACTGCTGCCTTGATTTAGTGGGTCAGGAGGGTCCCTGTGGATGCAGGAACCCCAGACACGTAGCCCTGTTGCTAGGGAACTACATCGATCCTTTCCAGCATCTTCACTGACACCCTCTCTGCTCCACTGTGATTGAACACCATCCTTTACAGGAGTGGAAGAGTTAGAAGCTTTGGCTTGGCTTTAATATTTATGAAGTAAACGTTTTAACCATTGAAGCTTTAAATGTCTAATGCTGTTTTCTTTTTCCAGAGCAGCAGCTTCCTTTGGGAATATTTCCATCACTCTAGTATGGCAAATTACTTGACGTTGGAGGCAGAGAGCTTATTTTCTCTGAACTAAATGCAATCGCAAGAGATTTAAGATGTCCACAAAAATAATTGAAGCATACTTTTCCTCATTCATTTTAATTCTCTTATTATTCCAAGGTAATTTACACTTAAAATGCCTCATGCTACAGGCTTAACTGAAAATCATAAAAATCAGATTGAAAGGTAGATCAGGATATTCTGAATATTTTTATACAGACTAAAAAATAGAAAGCATATGTATAAAAATGTGGTGTGTACACGCAGAGAATGCTGTTACACAGAAAGTATTAACTTAGCCCAGTGGGGTGCTGTGGGAAATGCCCAGTCCCATGGCAAGAGGAAGGAGGAGAGCAGGTTATAAGTCTTGAGCTGGCTAATTTGGATGTTCATCTCTGTGTATACACAGTGGGAGGTTTTTAACATCCAGCTCTTCAAGAAGGTTCTACAGTGGGTGTGCTCAGGTGGTGCTGGAGCCCCACCACACTGGTAAGCACCTGCACTAGAGGACTTGTAGCTGTGCTCCTCTGTGTCAGGCCCATGTGCAGCCTGATGGCAGCATCCTCAGCATGTCAGCTGTCTCAGGGGAAGCTGGGCCTGCAGACACCTCAGCTGCTGCAGGCAGAGAGCAAACATGCTGTATCAAACTATATAATTGATGGAGATGGAGCACCTGAGTCCTCTCCCAGCAGATTCCCAGGGAATATATATTTAGAGAAAGGTAATGCCATGAAGCCTCACAGACTGGAAGAGTTATCAGATGGTATGAAAGCTTTCCAAACCACCTCTGTGACAATAGTGGGAAGAAGGTGAAGAGATGATAGCTTTCTAGATTAAATATAGAAAAGTCTCTATCTGAATTTTAAAAGTCACCGTTAGAAGTGAACAAAACCCACACACCTAAATAAACTCCTGTTGATTTACATGTATATAAAAATAAATAATTTAAAACATATGTGAGATGATTAAGCTCTTGGCATCCTTCCTATAAATACTCAACACTGGCAGAAACTGTCTAGCAGTAGCCTTAGAAATTGAAATAATTGCTGTAATCAGACACCAGATGCCTGATACCGAGCTGCATAACAGATACCACAGTGACCCGAGGGAAGAAAATGTAGCATAAGGACAAGGTACTTATGTGAGCAGGAACAAATTTATCAGAAGAGCTATGGGGACAGTAGCTCCCTCCCTGTCAGCATCACTCTGTGGGTCACATACCCAAGCCTCATTATAGGAAATGCTGCTTTCAGCTGTTCTGATTTCTAACCATTGGGAACACCACACCTGGCCCTGCATCCTGTCCTTTCTACTAGGAAGCCCATACCAACAACATCCCCCACTGAAATCCCCAGGCAGTAATACAGAAAGTTAGGTTTGTAAAAGCTGTAGTGGTTCCTTGCAAGGCAGCCAGCAGCTCACACTGTTTCCTCACATGCAAAAGTTCTTTGATGTTGACATCATGTGGGTGTGCACAATAGGATCTGGCTCATAAGCACAAGTCTGTATCTTCAGCCTAAATCATGTTGAGTATCCTATGGTTAACTAGATTCCTCTGATTGAAATACAAAGTTAATAAACAAAAAAGTCAAATTTGTTTAAAAAATAAAAGTATTCAAACTTGTGCTTTGTAAAAGATATCAGCAAGTTCTAGAGGATCTGCCTTCAGCCTTGCTACAGCCCTTCCTCTTAATCTAAAATAAATTCTCATTCTTTCCCATTTCAAATCTAATCTTCTCCCACTCACTCTAATATTCAGTGTATGTAACAGACCATGAATTAGGAAATAGCTGTTAAGACAGCACCAAAGTTCTTTTTTCTTATGCTCTTATAAGTAACAATGTTATATAATTTTCTACAGCATATGATATAATGGTCTTGAAACTAAGGCGCTGCTAGCACTCTAACATTCTTTCCTCATACAGCATTGACATGATAATAGCATAATACTTCAGGCCATTAAGT
This sequence comes from Leptocoma aspasia, assembly GCA_013399835.1. Classification (NCBI taxonomy): domain Eukaryota; kingdom Metazoa; phylum Chordata; class Aves; order Passeriformes; family Nectariniidae; genus Leptocoma; species Leptocoma aspasia. Next base: position 97,893 of record VXAX01007262.1, read on the forward strand.
CTATTGAAAGCAAATTATTGTCATCAAATGCAATAAAACATAGTTGCATGCATTAACGATTTTACATTCTGTCTTGATAACACTACTAAAATAGTGATTTTCTCTGCTTAGCCTTGCATTAACAGTTTTTTACCTGTTTCTTCTTGAGATCTGTTGGTCAAATGTCCTGCCTGAATCACTGCTCAGAAAACATTTAGGGAAAAGGGCAGCAGTGCAATACTTTGGATCCTAACCTGAAGTCTGGCAAACTCAAGGGGAGCTCTGCTATTAGCTACAAGGTCTTCAGCTCTCTGTGGGCTATCTCATGTAACTAATAACACAGATATGAAAAATTCTACTTCCTCTGACACCTGCTGACTCATGCATAGTTGTTATATATAGATATACATGTGTATACATGTGTGCCTGTATTATACACATTCATATACGTACATTACTTATTATCCCGTTACTAAACTGAATTCCCATGAATCCACTCTGGCAGCTAAAAGGTGTTTACACACTGTTGTTTTTGTTTTAATTTCTCTAATGCCTGACTCAGACAAATGTTATTAAAAAAAGGTTGTTAGAAGTATCTGAGAAACATGTACGAGTTTTAAAGGCTACCAATAGGCTGTGTCTCTTTTATTGCTGAGAATTTTTCCATTTTACTTTTCTTTTTTTAACTTGGGATGAGTAGAGGTGAGAAAAGTGGTTCATTTTCCAAAGTGGTTGTAAGTTCTTAAGTATTTTTTAATATCTATTTTTATAGCAGGGTGTGCCTGTTATCTGACACGTATCTAAGTAGTATGATTTACTTGTAGAAATATAAAAATCCATCATAAAGTACAACTTTGGAGTATACTAGATTTTTCTCTAAGACGGTGGAGCAAGAAATGGCAGACTTGTCTCTGATGTGTAATCTAGGCACCACTGCATATACGACAGACATGTAACACCAAGCAAGATCAATTTTAGTAGCTGTGAACCCTGTTTCTACACACAATCAATTAAGTAAACAGGAACAGTACAGTGTGTGGACATTTACACACCAGTAGGTTTGGCAAGACACACAGCTGCTTGTGCAGGTAGATAAATCCATCATAGGTCACACGTAGGTCTGGCTCCTACAAAAACTTCAGTCACAGATTCCTGCCACCCTGCCAGAGTCACACACTGTTAGTGTGTATCTATTAAAATAAAGGCAGCTTCCCACCTCCACTACTGTGTCAGGCTTTGTAGCTGTCCCTGCAAGTGAATAGATTGTTTCTTGATCACAGCAATTAGCTAACCTGCTCTCCACATCCGTGTCTACTAGTTAATTCTTACTCCAAACTGCACAGTTTAACTGGGGATGTTGGTGTCAAATGCACTTGGAGTGATGATGCTCACTGCTTAGCATTCAGCTCGGAAGCCTCTCAGAGAAGCGTGAACTTATCTGGCTGCCTGTCAAAAACGCTGGCCTGGATGGATAGCAACTGCCTGGAACCGTATGGTAAATAAGACCTAAAGCTTCTACCAAGGGTTTACAGGCTCTGGGCAAACATGTTCACTCATAGCTGTTACATTTGACAGCTTGTAGCCCTCAAGTGATCCCTGTGATTTTTTTTCAAGGCTTCATCTTATTTCCACTCCAAGAGTTTAGCTATGTTAATTTTTTCTCAGGAAGATGGGGTTTCTTATTCAAGAAGACTTTTTCTGCATGCATGTAATGGGAGAAAGTGGTGGCAAGCAATACAACCTCTCAAATGAGGTTTCCCTTAAGCAGGTAACTAACACTTACTTGCTCCCTTTTTCCCCCCAGATTCTGCAACATATTAATGAGGTGGAGAAACAGAAGTAATACAGCCCTTCTTGCAGCCCTAATGCTGGGTAGAAGTTCAAGTCAAGCAGTGTGGGGGTAGAAGGAACAGGACACACCAGCCTTATCCTGTGCTTGGGGCCCTCAGGAGCAAGATGTGTTATGCTTTAAATCTCAACACTTCTTTTATCCCGTTTTACTCATTTTCAGAGACATCTGATTTTAAGTATTTGGAGCTGCCTTCTCTTGGATGTCATTAACGTAACTACTTATAATTTGCTCACTGGATAAGTTCAACATATTCTTGTACTTTTGTGTATGGAATGAGTTGTGTGTTGCATATCACTAACAAACTTCAGGAGTGAGGAATTTAGTGTACAATAGAAAAGAGAGAACTGTTTAAAGGTATTTCTTCATCAACTCATGACTAAGTGCATAGGGAGCTTAATAGTATTGGGATATCAAAGGCTGAAGATTAGCATATTCTAAGAATGCCCTGTGTGTCCACACATCACTGGTAAAAGCTTTTGAAAGCCATTTAAGATGACACTGACCTCCATTTTCTGCATTACGTACAACTTAATAATAGAAAAAGGGGGGAAACTAATTGACATAGAAAGGTCAACGCAATGTAAATGTGATGTTTTCATGATGGGAAATATCTTCATGGTTGAAAAAGAAATGAGGTAGGTTATTGCAGGTATTAATATAAAAAAAGCCTGCTGTTGACATTAACATCTGATTTGCCAAATATAGTTTATTACTGTTCAGAATTTCATCTAAATAATTTTCTTATTAATGCTTAACCAATACCAAATAACTCTCCAGCACTAGTCTTAGACATCTCCATGAATATTAGTAAATTTATTATACTTGTTGTAATGAAGCTTCAGTGGATTTATCATGATCAGATACTTAGAATAAGAAGTGAGCATTGAGGATACTCTTCAGTCTGCTTGGGTGAGCACAGTAAAATACCAGAGCTCCACTAGAGACATCCTCAAAACTGGACAGATAGTAAGGCTGGGGTGAAAAGATATCCTTTTTCTCATTGTAAACAGGCACAATTGTGAATATCTGCAAAACTGCTAACTTGAATTCCTCTTACTAATCCCGAGGATTGTACCAGGACTGATTAGGTACACCATCTATTCAGACAGCATTTAGTTGAGGACAAGGCAGCCTGTTGTCCATTTAACATGCTGGATTGCATCCTTCAGCAGACAACTAGAAAATTTCAGGAACTGCCTTCCTCACTTTAATTTCAAAATATTAGCCAATGGAAGAAAAAAATTTTAAGGCTTCTAAAATTTTGGACTCTAAGAAATAAAGAAATCAGTGTCTCACCAAGAGAAGAGGTGTGTTATGGCAAAATATGTGATATTTAGGTACTGTCAGCAGTCCTTAGAATACATTATTCTTCATAGAATTTCATGAAAAAAGGTCACTGGAATTGATTCAACCACTATGATCAGAATGTTTGCATTTTCATTAACACATGAGAAAACGTGTTTTAACTTTGTAAGTAAACTGTACTACAGCACCTTTCTCTGAGCACAGATCATGGTAGTTAGCTGTATCTTTAGAAAACTGTATATTATCTATTCTGAAAAGAAAGGCATGTGACAATGTGGATTTTTCTTCTTACTTTGGTATTCATCTGACTGCACTGCATTTCAAGTAAAATATTATTTTGATTTAATATTCAGTATTTTATGCCAGAAAATATCAATGCCACAACCAGTAGCTGAAACCGCTTCTATAATGTGACACATGGTATTTCACAGGTGTGAATCTGTGTACTCAGGACTCACCCTGGACCATTTAAAATGCTGGTCACAGCGAATACTGATGTACAGTAGATAGTAGCCATGGAAACCAGTCAGAGCTTACCTTAATAATTTATTTTTTTTTTAAGAAAACTAGGTTTCCGAGGGTGATTTTTCTCTTTCTTTGGGGGCACAGTTCATTCTAGCATCTAGGAAATTATCCATTAGAGGTTTTTCAAAGCAATTCTGTCTTAAGATCCCTTGCAGGTGTTGCACAGTGCTCTTTTCTGCACACTGAAGACAAGGTGTGTTATTAAGGCATGATAAACACACCAAAACCTCCCTGGGGAATGCAATAAGTGAGGAGCAGAATAGGACCACGCCCCAGGCTGCACTAAGAGGAGGCAGGTCCACTGCTGAAAATTTATTTCCAGCCACTCCTGGAAGGACCAAACAACTGGGGAGGATGTGCTATGCAACAGGGAAGGCAGGCAGCCAGGCACCCAGAGAATTCATGCAGGGCAGGAGAAGAGGGGTGGAGTCCTGGCTCTTGTGAAGTCTAGATGCATGGTGGGATTTAATGCTTGAAGCCTGAGAATAGGGCAGATGGAAGCTCTTGGTAAATACAGGCTTTGCTGTGAAATTTACAGTGCAGAAAGTGAAGTTTTCTGGGAGGAAATAGTAATTTAGAAGATATTTTTCACGGGAAGAAAAAATACCTCAAAAAGCTTTTTGACAGAACATTGAAATCAGGTACTTGTCATGTGTAAATATGATTCACAACATATTCTGAGCTGGGAGGGACCCACAAAAGACCATCAAGCCCAATGTTAGGTAAATGGGCATTGAACCCACAAACCTTGAATGCTATTAGGACTAAGCTCTTACCCACTGAGCTAATCTCATCTCCCTAAAGGGAGGAAAGCTGTCTGGTTAGTAGTGATCCCTGGGGAGGTGTGCTGTTCAACAGTTCTCTGACAACAAAGACTTGGCAGCTCTCTCAGCTGCAAAAATGAGCATGCAGACCTGACTGAAGACGTTTGCAGCTCTAGGGCTGTGAAAAGCATGGGAAGGGAAAGAAAATGGGAGAGAAACCTCCCCTTCCTTCACAGGGAGCCTATTCCTGCCTCTACCCCAAGCTGTGATGCAGCAAACCTCCACTTTGGCTACTGTGGTGAGAAGTTTGGAAACAGATCCACAGGTAGAAAAAAAAGGAATGGAAAGGGTATCATATGAAGAGAGTGGAAAAATAAATGCTTTGAAAGGAAAAGACACCTACAAAAGCAGGAAGACAATCTATAGGCCTAAGATTGATTTTTTCCACTCCTTAAAATTTCTGTATATTCAAGTTTGTCCATACATGTTCACTTTGAAACAATTTTCCTGTCCCATTAATTGTGCTTTGGTAAAAGCATATGACCTCTGCAACAGACCCTACTGGACTTCTGTGGGCTAGTTAACAAAAAATATTATCCAAGTGAAACCTGAAGTCACACTTGTCACATTTTTCATTACTTCCTATGCTAGGAGAAAAAACCAAAACCTAACCAATCTTTTGAATGCTAGATACCTGCCACATTACTTAGAAAGTAAAACCACTAAGAAAAAGTATTGCTACCTTGTGGTGCACAGGGCATTCACAGTATTAATTTCAATTCACCACAAATTTAGCAGCGTGCTGAGCAACATCCTTCAAAGTTTGTGTGACTCTGTAGCAGAAACTGAATCAAGGTCTAAATTACATACTATGGTAAAAAATAGTTAACTGCAAAGCATTGACAGATTACTATGCAGTCTTCTCCAAAACCCAAATATAAAGCTGATTTACTACAAGATTATTTCCTGTCAAATTAAGGAACATTTTTTTTCAGCTTGGTTGTCAATTTTACAACACTTAGATGACAAGCTAACTGTCTGATCTCAAATTAAATCAGCAGACTTATGACATTATAACTGTTTTCTTAAAAAAGCTAGTGCACGGAGAGGAAAGGAAAAACAACAGCAACAATTTTAATGAGATTTCCATCTACACTCTGAGAGTATTCCCTGGTAAGATACTAGTTTACCCCTTCCTGAATAAAATGAAACTATAATAGATGTCATCAGGATACCTAAGACAGTCCTGTGGAAAAACAAAAGCTTGATAGCATTCATATTCCCCAAAGAAATAACTTAGCATTGAAAATATGACTCACAATAACCAAAAGCTCAGCTGACTAACTTACAGTTCCAAGAACATGTCCTCTGCTGTTAAATATCAATCACAAAGTGCAGCATAGCCATTAATATTTAAGACCTTCACCACCAGGAAATAGAGCACTAATTGAATACTCTGGCTCAAAATTTATTGTCACGTTCCAACATGATAGATGAGATGTTTTCCAAAGTTTTGTTTCATGGAGTTGATTTGATTGTCTTCTAAAATACATGAAATTATGTTCTCTAAGAGAGAAGATTTCTGATGATAAGAAAAAAAAAAAAAAGGGATCTACATTTATGAAACAGCTTTTTTTGCCCCCTCAATGCCAATGTGCTGGAATCAAATTCATGAGGCTCTTGAATCCAGTGCAGGAAGAAACATCTCAAAGGGTCACTGTTGTCACCCTTCCCACGTGCCCAATTTCACCTGTCCCCATGAAGTACTATCTCTATTGCTCACTGAAATTGTCTGAAGGGATGATCCCAGCTTCTAGTTTTTCCTGTGTTCTTCCTTACTCAACATGAGCTTCCTCCTGTTGCGTGCATGCTGCAATTGAAAACAAAATGTAGGTTAATCGCAAAAATTGTGCGGCTTTGATTTTTTGCTGATAATTTGGTGATGCTTTCATAAAGATGCCATATTTCCTTCTGCATCTCTCATCCAATAAATTTATTTAATGCAGGAAGCTTTTCATTACTTTCTGTGCCAAATGTTACTCATATTTATTGAGAAATTATAAAAGGAGGGCAATTATTCACAAACCGTGTAATTTAAATATCATCCTCTTAATGATTTACAGGGACTCTCAGAATTAAGTGAAGGTTTATAGTGAAGATACCATCCCTTCTTGCTGCTCCCCTTCTTCCCATTCAAGAAACTAAGAACAAGAAACCTAGTAGGAAATTCAACATTTTCTAAGGCATAAAAGATCCAAAGAGCCTATGGCTTGGTAAAAGTAGAACAGCAAACACTTAAAAGGTCACAGTTCAGCAGTATTATGCTGCACTTAAAAAGGAATGATGTGTACTCATCTCAAATTCCAAATAAAATTCAACACAGATCCTTCCTTAATATTGAAGTGTGATATTTTTCTTAAAAATGCAATTTAAACTTCATTTTAGATCTATATTTGAAATTTTGAACTGGATATTAAAGAGCACAGGCCTTTTTTAACATGAAGCAGACTCTCATTTCAGAAGACTGAGAAAAGCTGTTAAAGATTCATAAGTGGCTCAAATGGCTGAGTAAGGAAGAAGGTTTATCCAGAAGAAAACCATATGCTCCAATGACTATAAATCTCATTAAAGAGGTTAAGACAACTGTCTTCTTTTGATCTAGTGTAGCACAGAGGTGGGAGTAACCAAATACTGAAGAGAAGGAAAAGCCAGTTTTTCTCTTCTTTATGTGAATCCTGGGAGCTCCAGTGATGTTACAAGCACATTACAATAAAATTAAAATACCACCAGCACATAACATAAACCCAGACTGAATAATATATTGACTAAACAAAGCATTTAAAACTAACTTGTTCGCATCTTCTGTTAGATGCAAGTAATGTATAAAAATGCCAATTATTCCTTTTCACGGAACTTACAGAAAATGTACTTTTCCATTTAGCTTGGACCAACTTGTGTACAACTTTTTGCTTCTTTCAATTCCTGGAATTTATTGCAGAACATTTCAAGACATTGCATTTTATGCCTTCCATTCACCTCCCCTGTTCAACTTTCTTTTATTTTTTTAATTAACTGGATTAGCACAGCTTATTACATATTCAGTCAATCAATCAATCAATAAATCTCCTTGGAATTCCCATCCTTTCACCAAGATCTTTTTTGCGCCTGCTCCTGCAGTCTAGTCTATGAAATTTCAGCCAATGTCACTGTCAAACACCCTACTAACATGTTCATGGCAGGCAACGTGTGCATTGATATTAATTAGTCAATACCATTCAGTTCCTTTGTCAGATGAGCTGTGCTGCTTCTCTTTTTTCTTGTACCTGAATCAGTAGTTGCAATCCTGTCACTGTGGCTGGTGCTTTCTGCAGAGCATCATCAAGACACCAGGTGTAATGACATGTCTCCATCTTTCTTTGGCAGAGAAGGTTTGGTTTTGTGCTTGCTATGCTTTAACATTTTGGCCAATGAAATCAGCCAATCCATGCTGCAGATTTACCAGTGTTCTGAGTACAAGCAACCAGAAATTTCAAATCTTCTTAAGCAAGAAGGAAAGCTCCCTATAATTATGTAAACATGTCTGCTGTGCTGTGTTAGTCGCAGCTGCACATCACCACATTTTGCAGAATGGTTTATTAGACTCACTTTTATTGTTGCAATCCAATTGGAGATAAATAGGCTTTATTCCCAGCTCAAGGGTACTGCTCAAGCAGACAAAAACTTCATGTATAATTCTCACATTAACAGATGTTATGTGAAGAATTCATGTGCACGGATAAATTTGGGATCAGAAGAAGGAACAGTGTATGTGCTGGATGTCAGTGGTAGAAACAGGCATATTCTGTGTGAGGAACCTTGTCTAGAATAAGCAAAAGAATAATTCACACCTTTACTGACCATATTATGTATAAACCTGAGAAAGTAAATTTGAAGCTTTCTAAACATTTCGTTTCTCACTTGCCCCTGCTCTCACTTGCTCTCACTGTTGCCTTGTACAGTCAGCAGTCCCTGGGAAGCTGAAAAACCTGAGCAACTGTATCTGAAGAAAAAGGGAAGACTAACAGAAATGGGACTGTTCACCAAAAGTCTGCTCCCAGGTCAAGTTAAATTCAGAAAGTCATCCTTTTCCCACGCATGTGTGCTCGAGTCTAGAGAATTCCATGTTGAGGAGTCAAGTTTGAATGTGCACTTTACCTGCCATCCAGTCCAAGGCTGTCAGCATCATAAAAGCTATAAACCACATCAATCTTTGGTACAAAATCTGTTCTGTTCTATTTATTGCAGATGATACTCTTGTGACATCATTGCCTACCTGCCCTGGATGCAAATGTCATCAGCTTCAGGCTACCACTTCTCCCATCCAATTCCAATCATAAAATTACTGCATGTATAACTGAGGCTTTTCAGGCATAGAATAGACAAACAAACAAAAAAGCCTATTTTGCACAATTCTATTTCTTAGAGAATTTTGTATTTGCTACCACTCTTGATCTATACAATACAAACTTAAACTGGTCTGTGTTTCACCTAAATTCTAGGATCTGTGATGCTTTGAAGTATCAGTATGACTCATATATTCAAAATTTTGTCTTTCATAATACTTATATATATTTTAATAGAGTTGTAGTAATAATTTCTCCCTCATGTAAATGTAAATAAATTATAATTGAAAATAAATAATAATTTAAGCAAGAAAATAAAATTTGTGTGCTAATTTATGACCATGATAAAAGTATTTTACTTTTTTGGCTTCTAGTGATTTCCCAGACGAGTTCTGGGTTTGAAGCTTGTGGTCCTTGCTCAGAAACTATTATGGACTTTAGGCAACCACAGAAATTAGTATATTTATTATCCATGTGGTTTTGTTCAATTCTTCCACACCATCTTGTTAAGTTTCTTCTTACGAAGCTCTGACATTAAATAGTGGCTTTTTTGCATTTCTCAATTCTCCTGACCAACAGTAGATGCAAAGGTTTGTCATGTAACGATTCTTTTGCTTTTGATCATTTTATTAATGATAAATGTAAATGCTTTAGAGGGAATACACTACTAAGGCCTAATTCTGTTATAAATATTCATTACCAGACAGACATGGTCTTCAATTTCCTTTTACTTACCCATTTGTAAGCATTTGTAATCAAGAGCCTCTGGAATCTTCCTTCTCATAAGAGTATAATCTGGACATTTTCCAGGTACATCAGAACCGAGCGTGTAAAGTCCATTGCCGATATCTTGGAACAGCAGAGGCAGGAATGATAATACTAAGGCAGAAGTACAACATCCTGATTGCAGATAAAGCATGAACAATGTTGGCAACTAATTGTCATCACCGAGGGAACATTGCAGTCACAGTCTGTTAATTCTCAAATCTGTCATAAGTTACTGAATAGTAACTAAGGAAGCGTAATTCAGGTAATGAGGAAGACGTATAAAGTAGCAGCACACAGAAGACACCAAAAGTTATGTCTCCATGCTAATCCTTGGATGTGATACAAAAGAAGTGGCAGCAGGACATCTTCAGCATGGGAACATGACTTTGGATTGGTTCTAACTATGCTCAGTGTAGGTGCTGTCATTAACATCAGTCAAGCCTCCAGGTGTACATTGTCCCTTTGCTATTGTGATGTCCTGTGTAACTACATCTCACTCCTATTTGCTCCAGAACCATCTCCAAAGCTTCCTGTGACTTCTGGCAGCAGCACATGAAGGTACATGAACTCCCAGCTTCTCTGAGAGGAGAGGCAACTCAAAGCCTGAGGCAGAATCAGGACCACCATCTCACTCTCCAGAAAAATGCATCACATTATAACTGGAGTACTGCTCAACAAAAATTGTTTCCCTCAGTTTCAGGAAGGAACTGATAAACTGCTACACAGGGAGAGCATAGAATTTCCTGTGTAGTGAATCATGAAACACAGATGGATTCCTATCCATTGTTAGTCTTGCACTAGACAAATGCAGGATGTGACAGAATCAAGTGGCAATGGTTTTAAACCGAGAGTAGAGTTTAGGTTAGATATTGGGAAGAAATTCTTTACTCAGAGAGTGGTGAAGCACTGGAACAGGTAGGCTGGGTAAGTTTTGGACTTTCCGTCCCTGGAAGTGTTCAAGGCCAGGCTGGATAGGGCTCTAGAGACAACCTTGAAGGCATTCCTGCCCAAGGTTGGGGGGTTGGAACTAGATAATGTTTATGGTCCCTTCCAACACAAACCACCCCATGATTCTATAATTCTATGCTTGGTCATTAAAACAGTGCAGTAACAAAGGCTGGTAGGCTGCCTTGCACTGGTAAACGTATAACTATCTGCTTTAAAATTATCACACACTAAAGAAATACCCAAAAGCTAAAGGTGTTGAACATGCAGTAAAAACTGGACTCTTAGAGAACTGAAAGCTTAGAAGATGAGATAGAACAGAGGTAGAAGAAAGAAGGAAGAAAGCTGCATTTTAGAATCACCAATTGAGATATAGAATGATTAGATGGCAGAAGAGGAATGGAAATAGCAAAAATAATAAGGAATCGACAAGTAGATGAATATTTAGAGGAGGGGTGGGTTAGTAGGTATTTGCCCTGGACTTTGGAGGAATCTTTTGACATTAATCAAATGCAAATCATTCAAAAAATTCTCACATTTTAGTACCACAGTTTCACAGACTTCCCTACCATCTCAATTTTTTTCTGTATGTCTGCTCTGTAGAAATATGCTGCAAAGATATGAAAATGTTTAGGCCTGAAATCTATCTTATTTGTCAAATTAAATTTTTATTAATAAATGCCTTCTTTTGAAAACACTTATGAGCCTTTTCAGTTCCTTGCTTCATTTCAGCAATTGGAAATTAATTTCAAAATCTCTCTCGGATATTCCTTATGACAAATATATAATTTTATAAATGACTGACCCACTCTACCATCACAAGAACTGTATGTCTGAGAACTGTTTATCCAGAAGGTTGAGAAGTTGCAACCTTGATGCAACATGTGCTTTACCAGATGTTTTGGGGGGAAGACAACCGTGCTGAGAAAAACAAATTACACTACGAGCGAACTTTTAGTGAACGGATTTGGATTTTACGTTAACCTTAGGATGGACTGATTCTATCACTCTCTGGTTGTGAGTATCTGAATTTGTTTTTCATTATTGTAGTTATAATGAGCTGTGCAAGAAATTGTCCACCCTCTGCCCCTTTGGTTGTCAAGAACAATAAATGCTTTTGAGTGAAGCGTTTATTAGGCAAAAATGCACACACTGATGTATTTATGGAAGGGAAAATATATCCCAATTGCAATTGTTTTTTAAGCCATCCTATTACCTTCAGTTCATGTTCATTAGATCCACAATAAAATTTTCACTGTGTTAATGAACTGTAGCAAAGAAAGCTCATAAAACCTGGAGAGTTGCTTCTGTTTGCTCAGTGCCATTGGACTGTGTGGAAGTGGGAGTAAGTTCTTACTGAAGCTCTCAGTTACACACATTCCCTGAGAAAATAATAAGGTTAATTTAATTTCTATTTTCAATTTTTTTTCTTTTCCTATATACAGTGGGCAGTAGCTGTCATCTTTATTAACTGTCTTGCTTTTCATACTATTTTATTGATCAGTAATTTGCTTTATCAGTAATATTTTTTGTTCAGCTATTTTACAATTATTTTAACTTTGATATAATATTATAAAAATTATTGATAAGAAATTTTTATTTTGATGTCAATTTTTAAGTAAAAATGAATTAATCAACAGCAGAACCTTTATACTACACTATTATGAAGGGACGGAACAATCATTATGGAGCTTGATTGCTATAATAATACCTGAAGAGTTCTTCTTTATAAATTGTGGTAGAAGTGGAGGCAGTGGTGTATGTTTTCTCCTATCTTTTTCCACAGTATCCCAATAACACAGCTGGGAAAGGGAATTGGACATTGTTGATGGAAGAAAATTTATATGCAAACATACCGGAATTTTCCAAGCCCTAGGATGAAAAAATGTTATAGTAGGATAACCTGTGCAAAAGAGGAACCATGTGTTTTGATGGTTCCTCTTTTGCACAGGTTATCCTACTATTGATTTTTCTTATTTAGATTGGGTATTGATTGCTCCTGTCTGTCCATTGATTAGTGAAAAAGTCAATTTTTCACTTTCAAGAGAATCACTTTCATTGCTTTGCTGCCCTTTATTCCTAGGCAAAATCCCTATAGATGCTACACTTCAGGAATTTCTAGGCATACGTGACCTTTTAATTATTTATGACTTGCATATCTATCAGCTGAAATCTCATGTCAGGAAATGAGATTAAATTGATCTGAAAGAAGAATCAGGTTCTCCAAGTTGTAGGTTTGTATGTACAAATGTATGGCATCCAAAGAAAGCCTATTGTTCTGCACAGATATTGCTTTGGCATACTAAAAAGAAATTTAAGATTACATGTACAAAATTCTAAAGTATTTTTCCTCATTGCTCAAAAGACAGGAAATGCCATCATATTCTTTAAGAAGAAAAAGTCGGGGCTGCTCCTCAGGGTTTGGTCCTCTTTCTCACCAGGCAGCCCTGCTGGCACCCTGCCTTCTTTTTCCCCAAAGGAATACAACTGCTTCCCCACACTGCACAAGAAATTGCCCGACCTCCTCCTGCAGAGACACAGCCCCACAGCCCCCCCAGCACAGAGATGGGCACCAAGAACATGTTCAGGACCCCTACAGGAATTTTTCTGCTATGTGTACACCATTACTTGATTTCAAAATAAAAGTTAGAAAACAAATATTGACTGCGGCTTGCTCTTGGGGCTAAATGTCTTTCCTACTTTGTTTATTTGCATTAGGTTGCTACAGCAAATACAAACAGCCTGTTAAGCCTACAATATACTCACACTCTAGAGAGGCACAAAGGCTAGTCTGATAAAAATGAGGACTGTGGACTGGAAAGAGTGTTCTTCATTGTTTTGTTGGGGTTTTTCAATTCCTCTGTAAGAGTTTTATTGCTTTATCTTCGGTCCTACACATTCAATATTTATTTTCTAGAAGATATGAAAGAAAATTTAACATTGCTAATATGTTTTTGACTTCATAAATGTATTTGAAACATGACAAAAACCCTTGCTTTCAAATACGTTTTCTCCAAAGCCAGTAATAGGTTGTAATGGCTCAGAAAGAATATCATAAATACAGCATTGTCAAACCTAATCTACCATGAGAAGAATAGTAATATCAAATGGCCTCTCCTATAGAAATGTATTTTAATTAATTACCTAATTTGTTGGAGCATTTGTAATATATATTTAATGACACTACAGTCTGGCACAGCCTTCCAGACAGTGTTGTGAGGAAACACAATCTAAGCATAGCCTCAAGCTGATATTATCAAATAACTCACCATGCTGTGTAAAAAAAAATCCAGATAAAACAAGCAGCTAATGTTTCAGCTTACAGGGCCTCAGGAAAGCCTGTTTTCACCCTAGCATGTCTCTCTGGCAGCTCCATCACTTCTGCCTTTATATCTGGAACGTGCGGTAAATAAATATTCAGCACTGGTAGGTGCTGATTGTAGGTAGCACCAAGCAAACAATAGCCCATTACTATATATCACACTCCAATTACTAAAGATCTTGCCATGTGTCTAATAGCCTGATATAAACAGTCCATTAGGCTTTCTAATGGTGGTGTTAAATAAAGGGTGAACGAATAGTACTGGAACAGTTAGCAGCCCCTGGGCAGCTTTGCATCTTCCCATGCCACTCCTTTTAATGAGATTATGCTATAGCTTTGGTCGATAGAAACTGTCATCTGAAGGTTTCCAGTTCTCCTGCCCTTTTGTGTTGAACTGACAAGGCAGATGCATCTAAATATTTACCCTTTTGTCTATTTTCTTCAACAGAGTAAAGTTCTTGTCCTTTATTCCCACTTATGTCATTGCCACTTTTTGCCAGATGGAACAATGCATCTCTCCTAATCAAGTAGGGAATCTCTGGTACAGACCCTTCCTGGAATCTAATGCAGCCTGTGAATCTCTCAGCATCTTTGAGAGAAAGCATTGGTCATATAAATGACCCCTGCATCAGTGTTCTGGCAAGGCATTGTAAGAGTTTATTCAATTATGGTACAATATTTCTTCCAATTAGAGGAATGTCCATTATTTTTCTTTATTTTGATTAAAAATAGTAGAGCATTTCAAACTCAGAATAATTACCCAAAAAAAAAAAAAACCTTAAGACTTGGAAATGTAAATTCAAAAGACAATATATCAGAAAAGTAAAATAATTGAAGAAGTATTAGATTAGAATAAAAATGTTTACAGAACTGTAAAACTAAGTTTCCTTTAGAAAGGCTATAGCATTGTTGATGTGTGTTATACAGAGGATTGGCAATGAAACACCAAAGAATAACATTCAGTAATGTTCTCCATCATAGACTGAAACTGCATTAACTGCTGAGCTGTAGTATAAACAAACAAACTGAAGAAAATGACAAAACTGACTTTAAACGTCTGAGTCTCGCAGACTGATTGTTGTTTAGTTTAAGCTCTAATGAACAGTAAATTATGGACATGCTGTTTACTTTTAGAGATGTTAGTATGCCAGAAGACAGAAATTAAGCAGCTCTTTAGTTTAGATCTATCTGACAAAACCTGCTAAATTGTTGTAAAAATTCAACTTTGATATCATACACTAACCAAGTCCAGAATGATGGTGTATTTCATATGTAAAACACAATAAAATGCTACATGTAACATTCTGCCACTTATAATTTGTTTCAGCAGTGTTTCTTTCTTTTAAATTCTGCTAATTTAGTAATTGCAAAAGCAATCAACAAGCCTTTTGTCCACAAGTCTTCTATGAAGCTAATGGATTTCGCAGGAACCATGACAAAACCAGCATCATAGCATTGGACTGATGCAGTACTGCATCAAGGGGACCTCCTTTCAAGACTAGAAAATAAGCTGGCATCTTGCTTGCTGTCATTTTGGGGAACCTGCCTGATATAACACCTTGGGTGTCATCTAGGGGTGACTGTGACTATGGTTTGCAATGTATTTTACTGTACAGAAATATTTTCCAAATAATTTCACAGTTGTCACTGAACAAGCTTTGCAATAATATCAACCAAAGATTACATGATAACTTCTGCTCTGTATTGTTTTGTTCAGTTTGGTAGGGATTTCCCTAATGGCCCAAGCAAAATGTAATCAAGGATACAAAGAGGCTCTATCACCTCTTTGTGACATAGCCTCAAATATAAAAACATTTTTAAATAAGTGGGTGGTGCTCCAGAACTTCCTGGTGAGGAAAGCGGATCTCTTGGAAGTTCTCATGAGCCACAATTAAGCAAACAGGACCAGAGACTGTACTCTCCTCCAGTATATCAGCTGTTACCTCTCAGTCTTTGGGAGCTTTCTTTGTTCTTCTAAGAAGGAAGCAGTTAAAAATCTGAAAGGGGCAAAATGAAAAGTGTTCTCAGAAGGCACAGAATCAGAAGAAAATTCTGTTCCTTGAATAAGCTGAGGCCTGAAATCATTTGGTGGTAAGCAAAAAACCAAAAGCTATTGGAAATGAGATTACACACACAGATGGAAGCCACATCCAGGGATGTTGGAAGTTTCTGATGGAATTGACAGATATTAAGGCAACCTACGTATCAAACTTCACAGATTCATGTTATATATGGTTTAGACTGACTTCATTTTAGATACTTAAACTGTAGATTTCTACCTCTGACCTCATTGCCAGAGGTTCTTCTTGTAATTGACAGTGTGAAGGAGGTATATAGGTAGTTTTAGGGCATGTTTCATCTTAGCTGCTCTAGCCTTAGATGAATCTCATTTTACAAATGCATATTTCATTTCACTCATTAAAAATTAATTTTAGGCCACCAGTTCAGTCACAAAGCCAGATTTACATTATAGTCAGGCACATGACATCAAATATGAGGCTGGAAATGCCGATGCCCCAAACCACAAATATCTTCAAACGAAGAATCTAAAAAGTTTCTAGTTCATGGGGAAAAAAAAGAAAACAGAACTTCTCACAGCTAAAAATCATCAGCCACTTAGTATGCTATGAGGAAGCCAACAGATATTGAATTTGGACTTGTTGTTACTATGACTTCATGCAACATCAAGTAATGATTAAAGCAGGGTATGAGGGAGCTGTTATGCTGTATTACCCTGGCATATCACTTCAATGAAAAAGAGATGGTAAATCACAAATCATTGACTGGTTGACTTGAATAACCTTCACCACGTCAGACATTGTAAGAAAGCCAAATGGTGATGTGAGGCCCTACACTGATGTTAAGAAATAGTCTATAAACAATCTCTCTCGTGTTTACAGCACAATAGTTAAAAACAGGAGGAAAAACTGTAGCAGTTTAAACTTTTCATACATTACCATTTTCCTGGTTGTCTCAGTTCTTCAAGAGCCTTTTAGATTCATTAAAGTGTTGAAGCCATTTCAGACGTAATAAATGGCCCTCATTTAAGACATGAGAATTAAAGACATGCAGTCTTTAATTCCACAGGACAAAGAAATATTTGGTGAGAGGGTGAACAGCAGCTGCATAACCAAACAGGACTGGAAAGAACAGTCTGGCTCACCACATCCAGTCTCATTCTAAAATCTCCTGAATTTACAAATCTCCATCTAAAGAATATTTCTTTTTTATCTTAACCCATTACTGAAAGTCTACTGCAGAACCATCACCAAACCTTTAAACCAGATTTTTTTTTTTGGTCATAATTAACACATGAATTTCTGCAGTTTATTTACAGTCTAGGCTAATCGAGGAGAATGCTGCCTTTTCCATAATCTCTGACCACCTCGCTTTCCATATCAGCTCATATGTCACAGTGAACCTTTTACTCAGTGCAGCTTCCTCTTCAGAATGCTTCTTTGAACACCATTATTTCTTTGGCTGAAAGGGAATACCTATGTGCTGCTTTTGGCTGGGGTAGAGTTAATTTTCTCCACAGTAGCTAGTATGAGGATACATTTTGGATTTGTGTTGGAAACAGAGGGATGTGTGCTTGATAACACAGGGATGTTTTAGCTATAACTGAGCAGTGCCTACACAGGGTCAAGGCCTTTTCTTCTCCTCATCTTCACACCAAAGGAATATGTGATAAGAAGCATAATATGAATCATTTTTACTGCTTTTTTTATTACAACTATGACATATAACTTATCAGAAATGACAACTGATTTGCCGTCAATGTTTTGCAATCTTCCATAAAAGTGTTCCGTTCTCTTTTGAATAGCTGGAGTCACACCATGCAAAATCTCCCTCACTGCCAGAATTCTGTCAAGAGTTAACTTTATCTTCTCCAAATTCTCAGTCCCATATAAATGTCTATAGTCTCATTATATTCCCAGAAACGTTTATTGTTCATTATTTGCTGTAGTTCCACTGAAAATTCTTTGGTTAACCACTAGGGAAAAGAAATGACACCGTAAGAGTTAGATGTGCAATAAAGCTTTACAGAGACAGATTAAAAGTCAGCAGACAGATGAGGAGTTAGGTCTTGAAATGGAAAAGTTGAGAATTTGAGGTGTGAGGGTGTAAAGGCTTAATGTTGCCCAGGAGATGGAAAACCACATTAAAAAAGATTGGTCTGCAGTACTTCAATGAAGAAATTTATTAGCATAACAGTGGAGGAAAATTGCAAATTGAGTGAGTAATAAACACTGATGCATGAACACAAAATGCAGATGCACAATCAATATTTATTTGCAAACACATATGGGCAGAAGCAATTGTTACCCCTCAGTGTCACGTTAAGTGTAAAAGGGATCTTTCAATAATCAGGTTTTGCCATTGTTCTGGTCAAATTATGTAAATTCTGGAAAGCAGATGAACTTAAAGATGTGTGACTGCAGTAAAGTCATTTTCCAAACCTGGAGAAAAAGCCTTCAGGAGGCTCTGTCTGTGCTATAACCAAATCACCACAAGGAAATTACACCCACAACCTACACTTAGGCAGAACCTGACTAAATAAAAGAGGCATTCAAAAAACTAAACACATTTAAAAGCATGAGCTCTGCTCTGACATTTCAGCTTGCTCCAGTGTGGACTTGGACTTTATTTTTTGGTTGAAAGTCCTGCAGCAAGGCCCATTTGGTCTATGTGAGTTCAAAAAGAGAAGAACTTTGTCTGAGACACCCACACAGGTTAATATGAGAACTCCTTGAATGTCTCCTTCACATATAATGTACATGCCCAGAAAGATTAAGTAGCTGCTGCTATTGGGCATTGCATCCCAGGTTTAATCTGTTGACTATCTCAACTATTTCCTTCTGTATGACTTACTTCATAAAAGAAATTGCTAAAAGCCTGTACGTGGTCCACCTGTTACTTGTGGATATAAAAAGCCTCCAGAGAAAAATATGGAAGTAGAAAATACAGAAGCAATTATTTTAGCAATGACAAAAGCAGATTTTACTTACTACTTTTTCCTCCTCTAAATAATTCAGCAACGGGGAGATTTCATGTCAGCGATTTCATTATAGGAATGAAATTATTTCACAACCCCCTTTCCTTTCACAATTGACACGGGTTCAGCTCCTCAGAGAGACTCTTGAATTCTTAAATGTCAACACTAATGCTAATAACCATCAGCCCTTTCACTTGCTTGCTTAAATTTCCCTAGCAGATGGAAGAATGGATCCTTTAGTATCTGGATTACTCATTTCTAAAGAGAATGGAAAGTGAGCTACACTGTAACTAACTGGGCATAATGAGCTTTTACTGGGATTTAGAAGCTGTTAATAACCACAGTCTGTCTCCATAAATTAAAAACAATACCTGGCCTCTTATAGTTTTCCCTCATTTGGTATCCGTCTTGTTCATACTTTATGCTGGCTCTCAGTGCATTTATTGTACTAGAAGTTAAGATTTTCCAAAAAGAAGATGTATTTCTAGGAAAAACTGCCACCACTGTACAGGTGAGAGAAATACTGTCCTTTAATAAATATGAGCAAGAACATTGAGTGAATGTTTTATTATTTGCACAAAATATTGAAAATAATCTTCCTGTATCATGGAGGAAATATTAAACCAGCTGGGAAATTAATGCATTTCCTGGGACTAATATAAAAAAATAATGAGATAAAATCAGGTAAATTATGTTAAAGATAGGATATGAAAATGCAAGCATAACAGTACACCTGCAGTAGCTAACAACAGGGAAGCAAAAGTAAATGGTGTTCTGTAGCACAGCCCATTGGCAGAAGCATGCTGAGGGCACATCTTCACGGTGTTAGTCTTTTCCAACCCAGCTTTTAAAAGTATATATATTTTCCCTGAAAAGTCCATTTCTGTGTTCTGGGACAGCTATATTTCCTCTAAGTGCCGCAGAAGCTTTCCTACTTGCTCTCCCTGTGTTTCTATATAGCAGTGGCATGTGCTCCCTTCCCTTCTCAGTCCAGCCATGCACAGCAGTGGGTTCCAGAAACACAGACATTTTCTCTGTTCCTCTCCTGACTGGTGGTAGGCTGGATAATCTACATGCAAGCACAAAAAAGCTAAGGACTGAGAACTGTCTTCCCTTTCCAATAATCCTGCATTGAATACCCAACCCTGATTAATAAAGTATATTATGCTAACACCAAAGGAGACCTGTTTTTAGCAGTCTCTGAAGACAAGGGACATAGTCACATTCCCTGTTCTAAATACTGCCTACCTCCTCTCTGAAATAACCTCTTGCAGATGTTGCCCAATTTCAAACTACTGCAGCCCATTCTCAGCACACTGCCCAGGCCTCCAGACCTTCCTGAGGGATAACAGGGACCTGAGTCCCCACACTCCCCTCACAGCTCCAACACAGCTGGTTTTTCAAACCCCTTGGTTTTATAGTCTTTGAGAGATGTAACTACATTTTTAAGCTGCTGAATCTTTCTTTGCAATTTTTTAATCTGTTCTGGTATAAGGACTTCCTATAACTGAGGAAAATCCTGATCAGATTGCTACTAAGGGAATCTATCACTAAAATAGGCACATTTCTAAGAAGAAAAAAACCCCAAATTTTCTTTTGTAAATCATATCAGTGCCTCTATAGATATCTTGGAAATTCAGTATTTTCTTGAATCAGTAACTTACCGGTGATTATGATGCTTGAATGTGACTCAGTGATTTAAACATGATCAGCCATTATTCTCTTTCTACTGTCTCATTTTCTCACTGGTAATTAATGTCTTAAATGATGCATTCACTGGAATATAGAAAAAACTCTGATTGACCATTTCAGCTTTTTTAGCTTTTTCAGATTCTTTCCCAGGATTTACTTCTGACAAGTATCTTTCTTCCAGCTAATTGTTACTTTTTAGAGTATTTCCTCCCTTTCTTGCCTTCTTGCACACAACTACATATACGCATGCATATACACACATATTTTTTCCCCAGGATGTAAGGAAAGGGAGTGGAAATGGCAGAACACCAAATCCAGTTTTCATGAAGAAAATCACCTTCTTTCAGCAGAATTCTAATCCTCTGTCAAGCAATACTAAAAGGTTCCAGGTATTGTGACTAATAATGGGGTGACTCTCCCTCTTACTGGCATTGCACATACCACAGTACCTTCCAGAAGACCAAGCCCAACACCAGGAAAAGCTGTCCATTGCCATGTTTGTCTGCTTGAACTCATGCTTTCAGCAAGTGAGAAACTTCTGTCAACAAATCGTAGTCAGAAAAACATCACTTTGTGTCAAAACATATATAGAGGAAGTCAGTGATCCCTAGTATTGGTTTCTTGAAAGTGTTTTGTCCCTCATGAATTTCAAAAGCCTGAGTATCCATGGAACAAGATAAAATAGATTTATTTTTTGTCTCTTAATATACAAAATTCATTGTTTCTACCATAATGTAGACCAGAGGAAAATTATGCAGTTGATACTACATGGAAAGATGAAATTGCTTCTTTAATACCTCTTAGTAATCTTCAGAATTCTTCTGATATCCTGTTCTCTGAGAGATATATGGGTCACTTCAGAAAGAGTAAATCCAAGCTCTAAGAGCTGCACATCCTAATTAGATTTTTCAATAAATAATTTAGCAAGCCTGTTTCAGTTGAGAGGTTTCATTAAATACTTGAAAATATTTTAAAATTTTGCATCTTTTTACATCTGACACAGGTTTGTCTCCACAGAGATTTCTCTAGGTTTTTAAATACAATTGCACTGTTATTCCAATAAACCATTTGCTGCTATTCTGCATACATTTGCTTTGTCATATTGATTATTTTAATTCTCTTTTTAAAATTTTTTTAGAGTTCATTGGTATTCACCCTTTAAAGAGGGAAACCATAACCTGAGGCTTACAAAGGTCTGTCTTGCCTCTGGAAATTTTTCTGCCATGGGATTAATGAAAGTTACATAAAAAATAATTTAAGAAGAACACAGTATTTTACTATTCCATCCTCTTTCACAAATTTTATTTCCTCTCTTAATTTGGAATCACTTTTGCTTCATAATTAAGCAGATTTGTGTTCAATATTTTTCTTTCTCTCACAAACAAGGCTTCAGTCTGTGAAATTTGCATGGGAGCATAAGAATGTCCCTGTTTTGTAGGTGGTGTTTAACGTCATTACAGTGTCTTATTAATGGCTCTGTTATACTTCTCTGAATAATTAAATTCTGCTAATGGCTGTAGTATTTTCATGAGCAACATTATCCTTTTTTTTTATTATTATTACTGCCAATGAAGGATAGGAAGATGTCAATCATTAAAATGCAGCTCTTGTGGAACCCAAGGACATATATTTAGCATAAATCAATCCCATCAGAATGAACTACAGAACAAGGCAAAGAGTTCTTCTGGAAGACTTTCAAAACACCATCAATAAAGTGATGCTACAATTGATTACTTCTCAGCACACATTCTAAGATAAATGACCTGTGATTCCATTTAAAAGTTAATGCTGAAAAGTCTTCAAATGCTAATAGCAAAGAGCAATACATAAACACCATAAGACAAATCAAGCAGATGTTAGAGGCAAAAAAATACAGGCATGCAAATATACTACAAAAATACACACAAAGACCATTTTCAATACCCAAATATGTTTGTTTCACAGGTATTTACAAGGTAAAAGACAATTACTAGACAAAGAGATAAAACAATGAAGCTTTGAAGTAAATCCACAAGTTAAAACTCTTTCAGCAAGATAAAATTTGCTTCCGAATTTTATCAGTTACTGTTTAAACTCCTAAATTTCTCTCTTAATAAATACTGAAGGGCTAAATCATACCATTAAAGCAATAGAATGCAGTAGGGTTTTTTGGTCAGAGCTTGTTTGTCTCGGAGGCAGCTTATGGCAGTCCACTCAGCAGCCCGTTCCACAGTAAAATTGGGAAATACATAGATTTGTGTTTTCCAGGAATCTTGACAGTTCTGTAGATGTGCACAGATGTCAGAAAAACAAACAAACAGTATGAGACAGACAAACAAATAAATAGACTGTCCAAACCTCTTTTGGCCTTTGCAGTGTGGAAAGGCACTTTGTTCATGATGTTATGTCACTACTGCCAGCCCAGCCAGACACACACAGCACAGCCAGGATCATTTAGGAGCCAAAACCAACTTCTGCTGATGGAGCTGTTTCTGGAAAATCAATAACACGTGTGCAAGGCATTTAGACCAGCAGAGAGAGAAGGATTTCTATGCCTCATAGAAGGGAGGTACTAAAATACTTTTCCACACAGAAACATTGGAGGGTAATAAACAATTATTTTAATATAGAGGTCTACGAAATATTTATGGGGAGGGTCATTATGGAAAGGCATATAATACTGTCACCTCAAATAACCAGCAACTGAATGTCATAACCCATTTTGCTCCTTCCAATCTGTCACCCAACTCGTGTTTATTTGCAAACTGGCCTCGTTCCGCATTTACCAGGACAACTTAGTTACAAGGGAAATGTTTCTATTCAGAATAGATCCACAGTGTAATTTTTTTTTCCCCCAAAGGATTATATATTAATCTGAAGACCTATGAAAAGTTGCTTTTATTTTTGACATTTTTATTAAAAGATTGTCTCATTAAAAATGCTGGCTCATTCTGGTGTGTTTAGTTTGGATTACTAGGTAATATACACTTGCAAATATATCTGGTGACTTATGTAAAAACAGAAATTATTTAACTTGCATACAATTCTCCTACTTCACTGCAGAAATTTCTCCATTGTCAAAGATACCCATTACCAAGAGCTACATTCATTTCTTGTGCTCACAATGGTTACAGTCACTTGCAGAACTGTCAGCCAGACTTGGTGGCTAATTGTATTTCTGAAGTGCATTACCTGTGTTCTGCTAGTAGAAATAATGAAAGCTTTAATGTTCATACTGCCTCTAGAGCAGAATGGTGATGAATGTGCGATTTTAAAAAACAGATTCATTTACTGAATCTAATGCCTTTTTCGCAAGAAAATGAGCATGTCAATCTTCATAATAGTGAGGAAAGAGAAAAACCACAGCCATGTCATTTTCAACCACAACAAAAGTGCATTGGATATTTTCTCTTTAAAAAAAAAAACTCTTTTTCTCCCCTCTCTAAGAAGAAAGCTGAATAACATAGGTCTGTACATTTCCTTGAAACTGCTGTGTTGAACCAAGAGTGATGACAGGATCTGAGTGTGTCTTGAGCAGCAAAAACAAATAAGCTTTTACAGCTGAAAGACTTTAAAATTCACTACCTTACCTTAATCAAAATATTCAGAATCAAAAGATAGCAATTTTAGAACATGCCCAGCTTGAAAACACAGGGATGAATTCCTTGTGGCCAGGTAAGATTTGATAGTGATTTATCATTTTAAACCAGTAGAAAATCCAACTCCTCCATTACAAAATTAACGTTAGACATAATATCAACAAAAAAGTAATCCACCTCTACAATATTTTGATCAACCTCTTTAATTTCTTGTTCCAATGATAAACATAAGGAAAGATAAAAGCTTTGACCCTCATTCAGATCCATGTTGTAGCCTGGGATAATCATCCTCCAGAGATAAGAATTATTGTTTCAATACTTACTGTGCTGAAACACTGCCCGTAGGTATTCAGATACCCTATATTACCTTTAAGGATATGGCAACCACTAGCAAATGAAATCACCTAACAATGCTAAACTGTATATTGATGTTGTAATCACAGGATGATTCTTGCATATTGGATAAACACTTTTCAATTTGAATACTACTTATCAATTAATTTCTTATTCACATCTCTAACTCAAATTACTAACGTATATCAAATATTCACAACTATCATCAATATCTAGCTGCCTGAGAAGAAATCTCTAGTGATAACATTAATAAAGCAAAAATGTTGGATGTGATCATAGAATAATTTATTTTGTACCTTTCATTATAGCAAGAACCCTTTGATGCATATTACAACAAATACCTTCTTCTAGCTGTAAAACTTTATAGTGTTGTGAAAAAATAAGGTGAAGGATTACTTTTTTAACTAACAACTGAGATTTAAATCTTCTCACAGCACATGCACTTACTATGCCTCCAAAATGTCCTTTGTATGTCTGCTTAAACAAAGCCTTCATAATAATTCAATCTGATTTCCTTCCTCCCACCAGCCCTCAGGGGGTTCACTGAACGATCTGACATGCACAGAACATTATCTATCATAAAGGATGATGAATACTTATAAACCCTCACTTCTGTGGAAATCAGGACCTTTGTGGAGAAGGCCTGGATTTGGTGAGGTGATCTACTCTGGGGTCAGTGCTGATCCTGTTGAGCCACGAGCAGACAACGAGAGGCCACCACAAAAAGCCCAAGCCCTCCCCAGTGGGTCATTCGAAGAAAATCCAGAGGAAGACAATAGAGAAGGCCATGCTTAACATTTCCCAAACTAAATTGGGATGTCATTTGAGAGATTAAAATTACTGTGTTTGTTTGCTTTTGGGCAGTAAAATTGAGAGAAGGTATAAAAAGAGCTTCAAAAAAAAAAAAAAAAGAAGTTTTGGGGAGTTTTTATGCGGTAAGGAAAGAAAAAGTATATGTATGATAGAAAGGGAAACTTTTTTATAAATATTGAGGAAAAGTTACATAAAAGGTTTCTCCACTCTGAGTGTGGTGTTCATGTGCGTCCTAGAATGTGTGCACACTTATAAAGACACAGGGAGAGATGAAACTGCACAAGCTGTGTATTTTTGTAACAAGCCTTTCCTTCCTTCTCAATGTATTCAATATTATTTGTTTGTCACACTCAAAAGTTCAAATTCAATTTCTGGTCAGGTAGGAACCCAGCTTATGCCAATGGGAGTGTTATTCATTTCAAGAAAAAAAAAAATGAGGCCCTCAGGTAATAAAATATCTTACCGCAGGGACATTCATAATAAAGATCCTATAATGGTCTCCTCCAAAACTTTACAAAGCAACAGACAGAACTTCAGCTGCAAGCAAAGGTCCTGCCAGGTGAATGGTCCCATGTACAAATCCTTTTTTGGGCAAGTGTTTCTGACCTTAGACTAAGCACAGGAAACTGCCTCAGCTTACAATTAAGTTCTGCTCTTAAAAGCTTTTTTATTAAATTCTGTGGGCAAAAGGACTGGCATCCTGTCTGGTATGACTTTTTTGGCATCCAAGTTCTCCATTCTCATACCACAGATAACCTGAAATTGTAAATACTTGTCTGTCACAAGAGGGTTATTCTACCATCATCAGTTTTCAAAGCTATCAGTGAAGCATCTTCGAGGAAACCCCATGGGCTCAATTTCTGCTCGACTGAGGTTAGATTTCCCTGCCAACCCCACTCCAAGGAAGGCAGACTGCATCTCTGCACAGAGGCAAAAAGTGCAATTGAGCCCTCCTCGTGTGTGAATGAAATGCAAGGGAGCACTTCATGGATAGCTGAAGATCACAGAGGAGCTTTTCCCTTTGCTGGTGTTTTACCTAAAAAAGGGCAATTAGACACCTGCCATCCTAATAGATGTGAATCTAAGCCATCTACTTTAGGCTCCCAGAGTCCTTGCAAATCCTACCAGAGTTTTCAAAACTGTCTTGAAATTCATGTTAGTATAAACTTGCTGGTGATTTTTTAGGATGTGTATGAGCCATTTGATGCATAATAGCATCATTAAATGTCCTGCAGTTAAGGAATCCTTCCTGAATAGAAGAGCTGTTGCCTACATTTCTCTGATGTCTATTTCTGCTTAGATTTATGGTGCCTGCTCACTGTCCTTTATTAAATGCTTCCATTAACTTTTCTATTACATTTTTTCACAGCTTACAGCTCTATAAAATTGAGTTACTATCTATGCAAATTCATATCATTTGCATTTGTAGAAGTCCTGGTCCAAATAAATGTGTTATCTCTCCACATATTTGTTATATGTAGAATTAAATCTTTGCTTAGTTTTTCAAGATGCACTGACTTTTCATATTTCACCAAACCTGATTAAAATAAGTCTCTGTACCATCTTGTGATGATGTGGGGGCAAGGTACAGAGGTACAGTCAGATCTGACCAGTACATAGTGGTGACAGTAATCCTTCGAGTCATTATCTTGCTTAGTCAAGAACTTCCAAATTTGTTTTGATTTTCTGTCTATGGACTAGATCTACAAAAACATTGCACTACAAATATTTAAGGATGTATTTTGCTTGGTTACCCTTACCACAGACCCAAATTTCCAAGTTTCAGTAGTGCTGTGCCAGATGCCTGGAATACCACTGTATGCAAGGATTTAAGACTTTCCTTTGTCCTTAGTCTTGTCTACTGAACAGTTTAAGCAACTGGCTCCTCAGCCCAGCACTCTTTCCAAGTCCCTTTTGCCCTGGAAACACAGCTTGGAGGCCACACTAAATGCTGTGGAAAGTCCTTCTAGGGCTCAAGGACTCAATAAATGCATAGTTCACAATCAAGGGAAATCAGTTAACTTCTTCTGTATGTTCTCTGTCGCAGAGCACATTCATGTTCTCGTCAACCTTCTTGCACTGAAAAAGAATGGAATTAAAATTTCCATCTTTGTCCATTGACAAATTTATTTTAATGTAGTCACGGAGAAAATATTTCAATACCAACTTTCTTTTTTCAACATTTTTTGGAACATTTTGGTGTTCCTGCTACTCAGATGTATACACACAGTTCTGCTATATTGCTCAAGCTGCTGTTATTCTTCCCTGATATATTAAAAGCATTTTTTTCAGAAGTCATGTCCTTCACTTCTTTGTATTGTAACAAGCCAAAACAAGCCCCAAAGAAACAAAAAAACAAACAAACAAATCACATTTTCAAAAACTAGCAAATCTGTGGTATACCTTAAAAATTATCCAGGTCACTATGTGAATGTCACTATGTGAATATTTCACAATTTTATGTTATTATTTTTATTCTCCTTCAATTCTTCAGAAAGAAGAGAACTTTGCCCAGTATAACAAATAAAATAAATGAATCCTGAATCTACCATATAGTCACAAAAATCCATATGGAGAGTTGCTTTATTGGTGTTACTCTTTAATAAATAAATAGGATCACAGAATAAAAGAGCTTAGTGCAAATATGTTGCTTCATGCTAGTCAGTGAAATATCACTGAGGGCTTGTAGTAGAGAGATAAGGGACTATTTTGCTACCATGGAAAAAAATGTAGAAAATTTGCAAGAAAAAAAAAAGAAGAAAAAACCATACTATTTTGAGACAGGAACTTTGAGACAGTAGTTATGCAGACAAAAATTAATCATAAACTACAAACAGCTTATTTTCCAGAGAAAATTTCTGTAGAAATCCTTAACTTGTCAAAAAATCTTTGCAAAGGGAAGAGAGAGGTACTTCTACTCTTAAATTCTTTCTATTCTTAAATTCAACTCTGTGAGTGATATACATTTATACTATCTTTTGGTGATACAAAGAAACTCAAAGGGGAAAGAATTATGAGTATGATTAATAAAGATGTTAAAATATACCCTTGTGATCAACGCTCTCAGGATTCAGGAGTTTATTCAAGTTGGTAGAGTAGAATAGTCAGATCCACACCTTATTTTGCTCCTCATCTAAGTCGAATCATCGTACCAAGAGTTTTGGTATATTGATTTCTCAATTTATCATACCAAAGTTCTACACAGTCCCTGGGTCCCACAGGGCTTTAGGCCTGTGTTATTTCACCTACATATTTTTTGTATCTTTTCAAGCAATAGCTCTTGCTGCAACTCTGAAGAATATTTTCTACACATTTTTATTTTCCTCTGCTCAATTTCAAGACTTATCAATACCTTGTAGAATCTGATTATGAGACTACATTTGCTATGCATCAGAGAGCAATAGTCATGATTCCCCTCTTCTTATCAGAAGCAGAAGTGTTCTCAAGGTCTTCTCAGTAGAGAAGGAATAGAAATAATGATGCAATTACTCTTGAGAACATTTTCACAGATATTTTCTGGGCCTGGCTTACTCTTACAGTTGCTTCAGTTTTATGTTCATAGTTTCTAAATGCTAAAAACTATAGCACCAGAACATACAAAGGATACTTTTTAATGGATGGACTGATGTGCTGCCACTGTATGCTTTGAGATAAAACATAAATGAGACAGAAAGAAAGAAATCAAATGAAAGCCTGAAGGTGAGATTAGCTCTCCTGACAAAACCTCATTGACTTTTATGGTAGAGGGGCTTGTCTTAAGTTTGAATTGATTAAAGGGAAATCATGAAGGGAGGGATACAGAGACCATTGGAAAATGGCTTATGAATCGATAAGGTATTGGAGTGACCTAAAATTAATGTTCTCTTGTCTGGTACACTTCCTATCTTCTCAGGATGTAATCTCATTGTTCAATCTGTGGAGAACTGAATCTGCAGAACATTAGAGATCTAACTTTACCACTAGGTCAGCTTTGCTAACAGGAGTCTAGT
The DNA here is from genome assembly GCA_013399835.1 of Leptocoma aspasia. Lineage (NCBI taxonomy): Eukaryota > Metazoa > Chordata > Aves > Passeriformes > Nectariniidae > Leptocoma > Leptocoma aspasia. The sequence goes on from VXAX01007262.1 coordinate 127,157, forward strand.
TATACTGAGATAGTATCCTAGGACCTCTGTTACTATGAGTTTGGGGTTTTTTTCCCTTAAAAGTCCTTCCTTTACTGCTGGGACTCATGGATACACTTTCTCTCAAGAGTCTTTTTTGGACAGACTGAAGTGCTAAATCTGTGGAATTAGTGTGGCTCTGAATACAAAAGGTCTTTTATCTGCTTCTGACAAAACTATTCAAGGTAAAAGTGAATTTATGGAAGTTAAAATTCTGTGGACAAGCAGAGGCTTGTGCTGAATCAGAAGATTAGATCCTTCAAATGGGATTGTGAAGGCCCCGTGCTGGCCTCTGTGCAGGGAACTTCAGGATCAGAACCCTGCAGCTTCCTGCTCTTGTATATCTGAGTGGAGATTTGGATCTGCTGGATCCTCCATGTGGCTTTCACCCCAGCTGCTGCAGGCTGTGTGCAGACTGGGAGGAGGAGCAGGTTACACTGCGCCAAGAAGGGTTCATGTCTGAAATGTTTGAAACAAGGTAAGAAGCCCAGGCATTCACCTGTGGTTAGTTTTTTAAATTATTTTGAAATAATAACCCATTTATTTTAAGTTGGGATTAAAGGTTTCCTTTAATTCCACAAAAAATCAGAAATGGCTCAGAACATCGGTGGCCAAACAGAATCTAAAGCAGTAAAATTCAGTCTTCCCTAAGCAGAGGAAAAAACAGAATTAAAAACAGACTCCAGGAACCTTCTCCAAAGTTAAATCCAAAAAGGAGGAAAAGAAATATTGATGTAATCCTAGACTCTAAGTAAACACATATTTTGACTACAAATCTCTTAATTATCACTTGTCACTCACAAATTTCTGAAACAATCATAGATATTAGTGGTTTCATCTGAGCTCCTTTCCCTTGAAGTGTACTTTATAAATATTTTTTTACTCTATTCCCTGTTGAACAGGCCCATCTTGTTTCTGACTTGAATGTAATCACTTGTTCTTAAGCACTTCAGGGTAGGCTTCTCTCTTTCCCAAACTTCTTTCTTTCCCTAGGTCTCAGATCAGTTCTGAAGTTCAGATTTCTAGCCATGTAGGAGTAATTAAAATTCTACTTAATCAGTGTATTGTAACATTTTGCAGGCTTCTTTTATCCATACAAATATACCTTTGAATGCATTTTCTCTCCTTAGAGGCCAGAGACGGATACTAGTAAACATTGGTTTTAGTGTAATCACACCCTTTGCTCCACTTATCCAGTTGCTAAAGATTTTTTCTCTTTTCTTTTCTTTTCTTTTCTTTTCTTTTCTTTTCTTTTCTTTTCTTTTTCTTCCTGGAAAGGCTGTGTTTTATATAACCCAAGCCCACTGACCACATTTTTCAAATCAGTCTTTGTTTGCACTAAGGATCCCTGAACTGTTTTGGATTAAGCACCAGCTCCCTCCCTGCCATTGCCTTGTTTTATGGGAGAGACCTTCCCATGCATGTTGATGATTCAGTTATGCCTAGATACAGATCTCCTTCTGTTTTGTATCCAAATCCATCAAACATCACACAGATCTACCCAATATCTACTGCAACTGTCTGTATTTAAAAACAAATTTTATGCTCTGTGGGATATCTCAGTCCAAACCAAATCAAGGGTAAAGCAAGTATTTAGGCAATGTGGAGAAAAGTAAGAGAAAGAACTGAAAAAAAAGGAGGTAAAACAGAGGAATCCAGTAAACATGTTTTTCTTACCCAGTTTTGTTTAAATTGCCATTGTTTTTTCTCAAACCACAAACATTCACTCCTCTGGGTTTTACTCACTAGCAAATTATCTGGACTGCATCTTTCATAGAGACATTCACAAAGTCACTCTTCTACAGGACATGTTTTAAGGAATAAGTAAGACATGACCTCTAGCTTCTTCAAATAGTGTTCTGAAAACATGTGAATTTTTTTCAGATGCCACTTACAAGGAGTAACCAATTGAAAGTGCAAAATGGTATTTACTAAATAGATGCTGTTCACACATCTTAATTTTTGTCAGATTTGGCTTTAAATATTAAGTGTTAATTCAAATGGGACTGAATCAATAGAAAGCTGGTATCTAACAGCTACATTAACATCCTGCAGCTGCTACATAAATAAAAGCCTTTAATGTTAGAATTATGGTTACTGTACCAGAACAAAAGCATGTTCATGTCTGCTAAAATAAAAAATTCCACCCAAAACAAAAAGTGTTCCAAAGTTAGCTCAACATCTAAGACAGGTAATTACAATACATATGCAGCTTTGTAAATTATAACACAGCTATGGCAAGCTAACAAACAAAAAAATGTTCCTCCATTTTTCGTAACAAAGATTCTGAAGAAAACCACATAGACAAAGTCTCCTCAAACTCATTTAGTATGCACGGTACACCTTTCAGAGATTCATCACTTTTAGATGACTCACCTTTAGAACATCTAGCACCATTCTTTGCAGACGATTTCATAACTTGATGTGATACTCTGTGAAGCTATTCCTTGAAGTTTTTCATAGAAAGGAATAAACACTCAGGAATTTTCAAGTGCTAAAAGCATAATGGATTAGAGGAAATATCTTGTTCATCTCCATAGGGATGAAAAAAACATTGCTTTCACTTTCTACTTTGAAAGAGTCTAGTACCAAAGTCAAAAACATCTCATTCATTTCCATCTCCTCTTCACTCTGTCTTCCTTAAAATTGAAAAATTTTGCTTCCCCTCTTATTGCCTCATTCCATTTACCGCTGGGCAGACATAATCTCCAGTCTAAAGCGCAGAGAACTTTCCAGAAAGTTGGAGGATGTGATCTGAATCCACTCAGGCTAAGGGACAGGGAAATGTAGGGAAGGAAGAGAACAGCAGAACTGTGACAACAGTCTGTAAAGGAAAGTTATGTGGCAGTACCTTTGAAAGAGGGTACTGCACTTAGGAGCTGCAGTAGAAAGAGCCTGCTAAAGTCTCAAACCACAAAGAGGACAAAATACTGGTTACAAGCCAAGCAGAGGAATTGCCTGCCTTTTCAGAAGTCTACCCTAGATGGCTCCCAGCCAAACAGGCTATTTCTCTGGATTATAGGGAGCACAGATCTATTGGGTTTATATCTAGAATGGACATTGAAAAGAACCTACAAACACTGGAACACTGCATGCTGTGGTGATCATATAATGATGTTAAACATCTCCTAAATTTCCATTTAGATAATTATTTACAAGGTTTTGTATACTCCAGCTCCATCTCCTTTGCTCCCCTAGAGACATAACACCTATCTGCCTGCAGCAATTATTTTGTGAGTCAAGCCTCAGAGGTGCTGAAGGGTACCTTGACTGCATTCATGGAAGTGTGAAACCTACTAAATTCCTCTAGATCCACAAAGCAGATATTTTTTTCCACCTAGTTTTCCCTTATGTCCTAATTCGTATTTTGATTCATAGGTATTTTTGAATTATAGTACTAAAGGAAATATTGGCTTATCAAGTGGCTCTTTAGAGTGCACTCGTGAGATGCAGAAATACTGGTTTCCTCTCCTGTTAAGTGCCTATTTCTACCATTTGGCTTCATAACAGGAGAATGGTTTTCACTCTAAATTGAGCCAAAAATAAAGCAAAAAGCAGCAGTGCAGAAGTTGGACTTCAGTGTGATGCTACTGATTCCCATTATCTTCTCAGTACATTGCAAATGAAAAGTCTGGTCATTCTGTAAAGCAGAAATGAGAGCTAACCATGCAATTGAGAACTAGCCATGACCCTGCCTTACAAGCTTTCTCCCATTTCTGGTTTAAAACACTTAAATACCCCATAGAGGGACCTTGGTTAGACAGAAAGGCATCATCAACTGAAATCTAGAAACGACCAACTGTTTCTTACTAACACTGTAGTAATCTGGAAACTACTTAATCCATTTATCCTTGGTTGGAAAACTGATCATGAATCCAGGCATAGCAGTAAAAAATTTCTCCTATGGTAAGACTTAAAGAATTAAACTGTTTTAATTCCAATTTACTTTCTAGAAAAGCAATTGAAAAAATAACTGTTTGAATTAACAGTTTTGGTTCACTCTGTGGAAAAAAGTTCCATTGTCCATGAGGCATTTCTCATACCATCACGAATCACCATTTAATAGATAGAAAACAGCTTGATGTTGGCACTGATGCAAGAGTTACTCTAATCTCAGTAATGTTTGCTCTGATAATTATGTTTGCTACATCATTTTCCTATTATCTCTCCACTCCTTCTCACACTGTGGAGAACAGACCCCATTTTTCCAACCAAATCCATATTAGTATGTGTATTTCAGAAATTCATATTGGGACTACTTGCAAAAATCTTGCTGTAAAATCACAGACCTTACAAAACAAATGGAAGCATTATTCCCAAAGCAGAAGGCAATGCCCTGACCCAGAACTGGTTTTCCACATTGCCAAGGGGAAAAGAAAGTCACCGTTTCTCTTAAAAATCACCTCTAGAGGAGAGGATTGTCTTTGTCTCTTTGCAACTTCAGTGCAGTTGTATACATTTTAAAATAAATTATGGAAGAATCCTGAATACACTAAAGAAATATTTAAATAGGAACTAAGTAAAACAGCTCCACTTGTAACTGGGCTATGGTACACATTGATTATTTTAGGCTGCTAAATTTCCTTTTGGGATCACTTGGAGCCAAGACTTCAGTTCTAGGAACCGTCCGTGGGCTACCTTTGTCTTAGGCTCAAAGGACAAAGTTGGCATAAAGTTTGTTCTTGGCTCACTACCAAGGTGTTTTCAGGAAAGGGAGGATTAGCCAAATAATCCTTGTGAAATATTCACTGATGCTTAGCAACATGCTGCAGTCTTTGCAATGCTCCTGCATCTCTTCCAACATGGCATAATTCTCGTACTCTCAACAGAGGCCTGTACAATCCTATCCCAGCATGGGGTAATTGATTTTGCTGAATTGACTCTATAGCCCATGGAGGGGAAAACAATGATAAGAAAAGAGTGAAAAAATTATTTTCAGGAGAGCTGAATGCAGATGGCATCTTTTGTCATCTAACATCTTTGTCCTGTGGGCCTGTGTCTGGATATCATACTGGAGGTTGTCCCATTCTCCATGTTTGTCCTATGGGAGTGCACAGAGCATGTTAACCCTGTAGCCTTCTCATGGATATCTATTAAGCATGTTCTGTAAGAGCCAAACCTTAGGGTAAATCTTGAACCAATAATTGTGAAGTAAAAAACCCCAGAACTGCTAAACGCACTGGAACAGATGCAAAGCTTTTTAACTATGTACAAAAGTGCTGTTTTTAAACACAACTGAGGTGGTCATATTCGTTGGATACACTTCCACTCAAAATCAAAACCTGCATCTGACTGGATCTTAATGCAGATCACTTGCTGTTGAAATCACAGCTCCATTGAGCAGTTTGCTGAAGATGGGTTTGTTTGGGAGTTAACCTTCCTTGAGTTGCAGGATAATTCACATAGAGACGTCTACACTTTACATGGAGTCCTTATTGATTCTATTCCTAAAGTGGCAGTAGTCATCCCAGGGTGAAATAAGTCATCTTAAGGTTTAATGATAAAACTTGAAGTTCTATCAGCAGGGTAGTTTGTTTATCAAAACATAGTAGCCCAGGAAACGTGATGAGAATGCATTTCAGTTCCCTGAGCTTTTAATCATTAACCAGGCAATGCTGCTAGTCTTAGTTGTCTTTGCAAGAATAAGCCAGCTCCCACATGCTCCCTGGCTTCCTTCACACTCAATTTCTATCGCTCTTCTCCCTCACAGAGACAGAAAATAAGATCTGAAAAAGTTGCATAATGGATAAAAATATTTGATAACAAATAATACAGATTTTTAAGAACAGAATGGCAAAATAAAAAGGCTGAAGAAGAAGTGATCACAAATAAAACAAAGCTAAACCTAATCAGACTAAACACATTCATGGAAATACACTCCCATAATAAAAATTTTTAAATTTAACATTTTTAAATCTGTTATATTTCACATTGAGAATTCATTCCTTCAACCCTAACACATTTATAAAATGAAAGGTTATCCAATCCTGTAGTAATGGTTATCCTTCACACGAATCCTCCAGGATACCATAGTGTCTGAAATGAATGGTCATTAGACCTTCACTCAGAAATCTCCATTTATCATAAGAGTTATTCAAGCAATATGAATAATTTTAGAATACCATCTATAAGATCTGCTGCTGAAAAGAGGATTCATGTTCCAGAAAAGAAAACATGTATGGGAAAGAGATAGAAGGGGACAACTGTTTCTTTAAGAAAATTAAGCTCAAAATTACTCAAGCGCAATAAAAAAATCTTTACAAAGTGAATATTGTTTGTGCAGACATGTTCTGTAGTCCATTTATTTCTGTGTTTTTCTCACAATAGCTAAGGAATAATTGCTTTCAAAAGGTCTGCAAATTCCTCTGTGTGTCCCATATCCTTGAGGACTAAAGTGCACTCAAAGTAGAATCCTGTCAGTCAGGGTCCACACCTGGACTTGCACAGGCATGTTTCCATAGGGATCCACAGGGATGTTTCCAGATTTTAGGATCCAGGTTATATGATGGCACAGACCTCACTTGGAGCTTCTCAGAGGCAAAACTATCAATTGCTATATTAAGAACAAAATAATTTTTACCTGCAATACCAAAAAAGAAATTCTGCTGTACTAACATAAGCAGGCCCCTGGTATGATCCCTGAGAAGGATTCAGGAAGGTTTCATGAGAAGCTGTGAACAGAGCAGTAGCACGAGAGACTCAGAGAGCTGTGGTGGGTCTGGGAAAACTCCAACCAGATTTGATGTAGGTGGGAGGTACAAAGGAAAGGAGATGTTTCGATGACTTTTCATCCTGCCTTCAGGAGCCAACCTGATTTCCTAAGAAGTTCAATCAAGAGGATTTTGTCCTGGCTGGTGGCTGCAGTGCTGGGGAAGGTTTGCCCAGCTGCAGCTGGTGGTGAAGCCGAAGCAGTGAAGTTGGGCTGGGATTTGCAGATACTCAAGGAGCAGACTTCACCCAAATGCTGCTGCTTGCAGAGGAGCGTAGTAAGGGAGAAAGAGCAGGCACTGCACTCATTGGTGAGTCAGGGAAAGCCAGTGCTAAAAGGGGAAGGTAAAGGCAGTGTGATGCACACTCTAATATGGATCTGATTGCTCGGCCTGACAGCTGTTTCAAGGCTGGCATGTGATACAAACTCTTGTCCTCCAAAAACCCAGGAACCAGAGTTAAGAAATATAAAGAATCGTAATCTGATTTTCCTACTGCTCTTTTTCTTTCCTTTCCTTTGTGTTCTACAGGAAAAGCCAGCTCTTGGAGAGCTTTTGGTTGGAATGAGAAATGCCAGTTCCCCAAAGAGATGTAAAGCATTGCTAGAACCTTACAGGGGGCACCCATGGAGACAGCCAAAGACAGAAATGTCACTAGATCTTGTCTCACAGTACCCCAGCCTTAAAAAATTAGTGCCTCCTGCCTGGGGTGTAGCAAGCAAGAAAGCTCCTCCAAAATTCTCATCACATGCTAAATGAGAGGAAAAGTACACCCCCTACTTTAATTTCAGAAATGCAAATAATAAACAGTAAGAAGAGCAAATATTGTAACTCAAATAATTATAAAAGGCTGCTGTACTGAATTATCCAACCTTCTTAGTGATCAGCCTCAAAATGATATGGTTTTGCTAACACTGGTATATCTATACTTCAGCCCTTCCAGATGGATGATTAACTAAAACTGCACATTAGCATGTTTTGTTCAGCACAGCATCTTTTAAAAGCACTCCATAGATCATCCATAAGAGATGATGTTCTGCACAACAGAAGGAAGAAAAAATATTTCAACAGGGAAAGAACTGTTTTCTCCAGGCCAAAAATAAGAAGGAAAACAACTGTCACACAAATGTCTATGTACATAAATAGGGTTGCCTCGGACTTGTAAAAGTTCTGAAAAAACACAATTCAAATTTTGCATTATTCTGAAGGAGTGTAAGCGAGGCCAGGGTCAACCCCACTGGCTACAAAATGGTCAGACTGGTGCTGTAACACACTGAAAGCTGGAAGTTTTAGAGGAAGATTATCCTCAATAAATTAATCAGTGTCATTTTATAAAACTTTTGGACACTAGTTGTTAAAGCAATGCAGCCTGTCAAACAGGACTAAGAAGGAAAGCGACATCTGATTCAAGGGTGTCAGCTCTGAGAGAACAAGATCCATGCTGAGGGAAAACAGTTCTGCTTGAGAGTCTATAACTGCACATTCCTGTGGTGGCATTGGAACTGTAGCTGGGATGGATTCGCGGTTTCAGATGGGAAATCAATGGGGAGAAACTTGAAATCCATTTTGTGCACTGCTGTGCTAATGTGCCAAATGTCACTGTCTCCTGGTTGGCTGCCTTAGGGAGGGACACTTGCAGTTTTCCATCAGTTTCTTGTAGATTGCCAATCTGGAAGATTTTAAGTCAAGCAAACCCATGTTGCTTCACTGAAGGAGCAATGCAGAATGAAAATCATCATAAGCTGTGGCATTGTGATAGCGACTTCAGTCACAAATTAATAATATTATTTGAGAACACAGAACTGTTAGAACAGAGATCGCTTGGAACTGTGGTCTGAGATTGTGGAGATGAAGCATAAAGAGAAATTATCTTCAAACTCCCTCTTTTCTGCCTGATCTTCACCATTGTAATTAATTCTGGGATGCAGACCATGCTATGGGGAACACATGCATATTAAGAAATGTATGGAAATGTAGTGGCCACTCCAGAGTCCTCACAGCCTGGACAAGCTAGAAATGGAAGCAGAATCTCATCTTCCATTTCTCTGAAGAACAGAGCAATTGAATGGCTTGCCTGGGGCTGTGTGGGAAGCCTTTGGCAGCAGGCAGGACCTCTTCTCCCAGGAGTCCATTCAGGATGCTGTCCAGGACACACTCCCCATAGCCAATTATCAGCTATTGGTTTTTGTACGATTCTGCCACACCTTAGAAAATACCCTTTAGACATTTGCAAAAAGGAAGGAGAAAAAAAGGTCTGCAAAAGAAAAAGCAAAGGCATGCCTCAAAGACAAAAGTTCTCACCCCACAGGCCAAGGTGAGCTCACCCAAGAGTAGTTCAGAGGATAAAAAATGTCACTGCAAAGAAAGAAAGAATTAATGCCTGATGAATCACTTACAATGGATGAAAACTGTAAAGATGATTGATGGTATTTACATTCAGCTAGAGTAATAACCTGTTCAAACCTATAAAACCCAAGTCTGTTTTCATACACTGTTAAGGTCAGTGGAAAGCTTCCCTTGGTTTTGTCTATAAGAAATGGAGACAGAGGGGGTTAAGTATGCTGGGAGTGAAAGCAGTGTTTGCATGATATAATGGCAAATTATTAAGTCCTGGCATGCAAGAACATGATCATTTACATTTACAGTGTGGCAATAAAGAGGACAGAAGACATATGAGATAAAAAGGCAGAGAGGGGGGAGAAAGAGGAAGGAAGAGAGCAGATTGCAAACCAACAAAAATTCGGTATACAAAAATTTATTTTAGGTAGGGGAACACTATCAACTTCTAAGCCTCAAACTGAAAGCTCTTCTGACACTTTCTCATGAAATAGCTTGTTATGTGAAAATGACAAATGACTGAAAGTGCTTAAGAAAAATTTTTTTCCCATTATTTTCATAATTCCAGCAATTTTAGACTATAATTTTTATTGCAAAGACAGAAAAAGGACCACTTCATTGTGGAACAGCTAATAGCCTAGTGATCTCTGCACTCTACCTGCCTGCAGGTAGGTAGTGCTATTTTCTGAGAGAATACCCTCAGTACTAAACTGCTTTAGAGTGAGCATGTTCTCCCTCTGCTTTTTGGGGTTTTTTTTCTTTAACACACACAAAATACTTTGGAACATTTATTTTTCCCTTTTGATTGTGGAAAAGAAAGAATATCTATAAAATATTCACAAGTATTTCAAAAAAGTGGTCTCTTCAGTGGGCCATATCTAGCATTTAGGTCATGTGCCTATCATGTTAATTGAGTGTCACTATGCATTAAAAACTGGTGGCACTTTTGAGAGGTGGGAAGGCGAGCAGTTCATTTAAAGTTGTTACACTATGAAAGGCTGCCTACCAAGGCAGGCTGAGTGATTCACAATGAATAATTTATTCTCTCCTTTCTCTTGTGGGGTAGAGACAAGCAGGCTGTGAAGGGTTCCTTTCTTCCACTGTAGTTCTATTTTGTGTCTCTAAGCCTGATCAAAAGCCAGCCCAAGTCAATGGAGGACTTTGAACTCAGACATGCTCCATGGTCCACAATGAATGTCAGTAGGTAGCAACCCAGGGAAAGCTATTCTGTCGGGAGTTTTGCTATATAGAGAGGAAAATTCAATGATCCTGCTTTAAGAAGCAGATTATAACATGCAGTCCAAACTGGAAACATCTTAAGTAGCAGCTCTGAAGTCCCTCCCTAAGGGTTTTTGCAGGAACAAAAATTTTGGGGTCTGGAGCATCTCTCTTATGAGGAGAGACTGTGGGAGCTGGGCCTGTTTATTCTGGAGAAAACAAGACTGAGAGGGGATCTCATCAATATATATATATACCTCAAAGCAGCTGCCAACAGGATGGTGCCAGGGTGTTTTCAGTGGTGCCCAGCGACAGGATACGGAGCAGTGGCCATAAACTAAAACACAAAAAGTTGTACCTCAACCAAGGAAGAACTTCACATTCTGGGTGGCAGAGCACTGGAACAGGCTGCCCAGGAAGGTTGTGGAGTCTCCCTCTCTGAAGACATTCAAAACCCAGAAAACTACACGGACACATTCCTGGGTCAGCTGCTCTATGAGACCCTTCCTCAGCATGGGGTTGGACTCAATATATCTGCAGAAGTCCCCTCCAGCCATAAAAATTCTGTGATTCTGAAAAGATGCAAACACAAATCCACCACTTTCTCCCATCACAATAAGAAATTCCTTACTAACTCTTCTGAGCACAGTTTTCCATAACTGCTCTGTGAGAAAAGGGATGGACTATACAAAAAGACGACTTCTTATTATCTGAATACTGTTTTTTTTTCTAAGTGATAAAAAATGGCAATTTTTTTTTTCTATTTTTTGACTGGTTTATACATGAGCATTATTACTAGTATTAATGAAACCACTTTTCCAGTATGTTGTTTATATTTTCTGCGACCATTCACATTAGATAATCACTGCCACTTGATCTTCAGATTTTAATGGAAAGTACACACAAAAAGGCCAGTGAAAGAAATTACATTACCTTCTCAGTAAATATTGGAAAATTATTTAAAATATTCAACTTTCCTAGTTTAGATGTATTTCATATCTCAGCTCAAAAGTGAAAGAAATAAATTGAACCACAGTTTGAAAAGCTGCATGGAACCTTTTTAACCTAATTGCACCGTTTTTCTGAGTGTCTGCTTGATAAATTTGGGAGATCAGCAACTTACTTGTACAGAGACATTTTTAATCTGTACTTCTTGGGAATTTTGCAGTAATAAGCAACATCCTCAAGCAAGAAAACAAGATCCTCTTAATACTTAAAAGAGCTAAAGCAAACCCTAACAGGGGCCACACAGCACTCTCCTATCCACAACTCAGGAACTGATATGGGTTGGGGCCCAATTCCAGTTACAGTTGTGGAGGTAGCCACTCAGTTTTGCAGTATTTGAAGGCATGGGTGCGGGCAGTTCTGGGCCATTTAGAAACACTAGCATAAACATGGGCTTAGAAACCTCAGCCTGCTGTTTTTTGACCCATGACTGAAATAATTTAATGACATTTGCAGGTTTAGTTTGTTGGTTGGTTGGGTTTTTTAATACTTTAATTTTGGTTTGAATGTGGGCAAGAGAAACCACACGGAAATTTAGGGTCAGTATCACCCTCTAGGATGTGGTAGACTCTTTAAAACAAAAACTTGAGTCCTAATGCTTGGCATGAGTGAAACACAGTGACCAGACTGTATATGAAGATGGGTTGACAGGGTTGATCTTACTGTGATAGAAAGCTCTATCCTGGACCTGAGAAGCATTTTTCAATAGAAGATTAGCTGAAATGGGGTGTTTTCAGTGAATTGTACGTTACAATATAAAAAAGACATGGCAGATATTTGAAATTCCTTTGAATGTAATTTGCTGGTTCTGGCTGAGATGACAGAGTTAAATTTTTTCACAGTAGCTAATATAAGGCTATGTTTTGGATTTGTTCTGGGAAGAGTGTTGATAGTTCAGGGATACTTTTGTGTTTCTAAGCAGGGTTTACGAAGAGTCAAGGCCTTTTCCCTTTCTCCCCCTGGTGAGCAGGCTGGGGATGCATGAGCAGCTGGGAGGGGGCACAGCCTGGACAACACAGATGCTGACTAAAGGGATATCCCATACCATGCTATTCTGTGCCTAACAATGTGAAGCTTGGGAAAAAGAAGGAAGGGGGGAACCCTTGGAGTTATGACATTTGTGTTCCCAAGTAACTTACGAGTGATGAAGCCCTGTTTTCCTGGAGATGGCTGAACCTCCTTCTGATGGTGGGACATGGTAAAAGAATTCCTTGTTTTGCACTGTTTGCATGCACAGCTTTTGCTTTATCTATTAAATTTTTATCTCACCACAATTTTCTAAGTTTTACTCCTCTGATTCTCTACCCCACCCCAGTGGTGGGGGGGAGAGGGGAGTGAGCGAATGGCTGGGTCATGCTTAGTTGCTGCCTGGGGTTAAACCACAACATTCCTTATCAGAATATAAAGCTCAAAGCATTCAAGGTAATGAGAGATTTGATTGGAATGTGCTAGATCAAATTTATAGCCGGTGTTGCTGCTCAGATATTAATTGCCAAGCTCCTGTGCTTGCCATGGGGCTTGCTGGCCTGACTGTGTTTTAGACTCTAGTGCTCATTAGTGGCTTGGTGTTTGCTTTCACTGCTTCTTGTCTTACTCGGCTGTGCCTGGGAACATTTTGATAATAGCAATTGTCATGTGTCAGGGCTGGCAGATGGGCAGGGCATCACTGCTGTGCCTGTGCTGCTGAGCTGGAGAGGCTGGAAATCCAGTGTGAAGTGGAGCTGAAGGTACTGTGACCTGTGGATGAGTCCACAGCGGGGCAGGGCACCCCAAAGTGTCTGTGGCCATGGATAAGTCCACACCAGAGCAGGTGCATCTCAAAGCACCTGGAACCATGGCTATGTCTGTGCTTGAAGCATCAGTGGCTGTGCATGAAGTTGTGAAGGAGCACCTGGAAGTGGGGCCATGTACCACATATGCTACACATGATAGTGATCCTTAAATACCAGCAACCTCTGCAAGCAACTAGCATACAGTGTTTTGTCAAATGAAAATGATCTATAACATTGCAGTGATTCTGCAGATAATTATCCACATCAAAAGAAAAGCTGAAGAAAATAGTTTGAAATATTACAGCTGGATTCAATTCAACACAAAGAGAAACAGACCCCATTTCTCATTCAAGAACAACCACAATGCACCTCTTGTGATATGCAAAGGCCTGCACAACAGCCCCTGTCACAAGGAAGTGGCCATTCCTCTCTCTTGTTACTTTATCACTTGTGTTCCTGCCTCACTGTAAAAGATTGTAGGGCTGCCTGTGAACTGAACTTTGATATAGCTACTGAGTGAATTAAATTTACTTTTGTCACAACAACAAAAAATCAGCACAGAACTATACCATCAGATCTTTCTAGGAGATTGTTCTTCTCATTAAGGCTCCAGATCATGTTTTCCCACCATCCACCTATTTCTTTCATGTTTCCTTCTGACAATCCACTGCAAAGCTCTCATATCTTACAGCTTTTTCCAGGTAGACTAACCAAGGTGAGGTGTGTCAGTTTCTTTCCCCACATAGATATTCTTTCTCTGTGCTTAAAAAAAAAAAAGCAGAACATGTACTCTTTCTTGTCTTTCACCTGATCCTAGAGCAGTCTGCAGCAGGCCATGGAACAAGTGCTAACTTACCTGATCCGGAGCACGAAATTGAATTTGGATCAGTTGATAGTCTTCAGTTGGCAGTCTTGGGATGTTTAGAAACAAAGTACTGGCAGATCTCTACTACTCTATGCAAACCAAGTTGTTTCAAGGGTCAACACCAAAGCCAATTTGGATGGACATATGGACTTGAGATCATAAAAATATATACTCATTTGTTAACATTTATGTCTTGTTTGTTCCTTTGAAGTCTCTTACAATTCATGTGCACTAAGGCATTCTTTTGTTTATTACTCTCACTGGGTAGAGTTTGACATTTGGTCTGTTTGGGCTATTGAAACAGCAAGTAAATAACTGATACTAAAACAAACGTCTGGAGACCATAACACAATTTTTTAATCATGCTGCTCAATTTCTTGTTTTTCTAGATGGTACATTATTTATTTGCATCTGTTTCTACTGCAGACAAATCTGAGTCTTCACTACTGCCCAGAGTTTACACTCTGGATCTGTCACAACTTTTTTTTTCATCCTTAAGAAGGCAGTATACTGAGTTATGTAGATGCTGACTATTTAAGTATTAATTTATTGTTCTAAAAACAGCAGAATGTAGGGACATTTCTCTAGGAATAAAAGGTAACTACATGCTTCTACTAATTAACTGTTTCTTTTGTAAATTGCCAAAGAAAACGTTAAGCACGTTATTTGAACCTTTAAAATCTCTGAAGAGGTAAATTGCTACAGAGTTCTTCTTGAATTACTTTAAGTAACAATCAAACAAAAGGATTGTTTCACATTCTGACTACTTGGAAATACAGAGCAACTCTCCTAAAAAGTTATTAGACTTTTGAATCTTCATTATTTGAAAGGCAGAACCATACCAAAAGACATCACTGGAGATGGGTCACTGGGTCCTACTTCACCCAGAGCTACGGTGGGGTTCTAATCACTGATCTGAAGTTATTGCTGCTACAATTTTCATTATTCTCTCTAAATTTCAAAGGTAAGCCACTTAAAATAATTTAGAAAAATACGATTGTTCAGGGTCCATCAGTTTCCACTTCAAAGGTTTAAGAAATTCTTCTCAACATTGCTAATTCTTTTTGCAAAATTTTTTTAATTCCATTTAAGTGCACAAATTAGACATCTTATGTCCATATTTTAGCCTGGTGTTTCAAAGAGGTAGTTCATACTATACACATTCCTATCTAATTGGCATTTTTAATGAAAAATGAAAGAGGGACATAAGACTACTAAGACCCAAAAAGTTTGTCATAATAAATTGCTGAGTAAAAGGAGAGTATTTCAAGTTCCTATGTCTTCTGAAGAGTGTCCTCTTTTTGCCCCATGGAACAACACATCATTGCAACATATCAGTTTTTCTTACTTCAGTTCCAGGCTCTTTAAAGCAGATATTATTGCCTTGTTGACTCAATATTTCAGGCCATTCTCTTCTCAAAAGAAGGAGGCAAATCCTTGCTTCTGTGCATCAGGCTGTATGTACACATCCAAACATGTGGAGGCTTACAGGGTGCTGTACACATATATCCGTGTGTATATATATGCACATACAGAGGTAAAAAAACCCCTTTTTTTTCAATGTTTTTTATTGTTGCTCAGATAGTCTATGTCATCTTTAGTTTTTTTTCAGCCAATGACATTCAGGTCTTTGCTTCAGAAAGTGTGTTTGATGAAGTAAATTCCTCTTCATAGAACTTCTGTCATTTCCCAGCTCTGTCTTCTGTATTGCAAATAGTAGTATTGCAAAATACTAATTGTTATTTCCATCAGAAATCTTTAGGGTCTTCAAGAAGTTTAGAAAGTCCACTTCCATACTCACACAGAATTTAAATTGTCTTATTAACAAAACTAAAGTTTCCTTTCTGTAGAATTTTTTAGAGATGTTCGGCTGACTTTCTCTAACAGTGAAACTGCAGTGTGTACTCACAGTCATCATGAATCTGAGAATAGTTCTGTTTAATTTCCAGAAATACAATTCAGAACTCCCCAGTGAATGAATAACAATTTTTTAAACTTGGGGAATTAAACTAAACTTGGTTTCTGTATTTCATTCTTAAACAGCAACGTAGTCGTAACATTACCTAATACCAAAATAATTTTTGTTTACTTGTCATTGTGACCTTGAATTCCTTGAATGGAATTATTTGGAAGGAAACACACAGCATTATTTTTAAGAATCATGTGAATATTGATGTCTGTTCTATTTGCAAACAATTTTTTCCTTTCTGGAACATGTCCTATTAGGGTTGTTCGTGCAAATTTCTCCTGGAGCTTTTTTTTTTTGGCACCTGAAAGCTCAATATAGCACAAAACAAATAATTATCAGTATCTTTACATACTTCTCTTCTATGGTGTTTGGAGAGGTGAGGGGGTTGAATTTTTCCAGTCACATTTCCCACTAACTTGAAAAATATCTCATTGGTGAATTGAATAGTGAGAGATAGATTTGGCTTAAGAGGAAAAAACAGCATAATGAATTATGTGGGTGTTCTCTGAATAAAACATTTCTTAGAACTGCAGCAAATTTCATGACCTCCCTTTAAGTGCTTCAAAATACAGTGTTTCTGGATATCATTAGCATATCATACAGATGATGGTTTTCAAGGAAGATGAGAATTACTGTTACAAGATGATTTGTAGAATTATTGAGTTATTTAGGTTGGAAAAGACCTCAAGAGCATCGAGCCCAATGGTTAACCCAGCACTGCCAAGTTCACTACTAAACCAGGTCCCCCAGATCCATATCTATATGTCTTTTAAAAACCTCCAGGAATGGTAACTAAACCACTTCCTGGAGCAGCCTGTATCAATTCAGTCACCATGTCAGTGAAGGAATGTTCCGTAGTATCCAATCTAAACCTCCCCTGGCACAATTTGAGGCCATTTCCTCTTGTTCTGCCACTTGTTACTTGGCAGAAGTAAACCCACCTGGCTGCAACCTCCTTTCAGGCAGTTGAAGAGAGTGATAAGGTTTCTTTTTCTCCAGACTAAACAACCCCTGCTCTCTTAGCTTGTCCCTATCAGTCTTGTGCTCCCGACCCTTCACCAGCTCCATTGCCCTTCTCTGGACATGCTCCAGCACCTCAATGTCCTTCTTGGAGTAAGACTGGAAAGACAGAGGAGCCACTGCTTGTGCTCCTGATTACTTACCCAGTCATTCCAAGTCCATGAAGTCTCTCTTGATTGCCCTTGGAATTCTTGTTGCAACTTCACTGCTGATTAACTGAAAAATCAATGAAGAATGATAATCTGAGGGCTGTACTAGGGTGAGAAGCTTTTCCCCCACATCTTTAATCCAGAAGGTGTCACAAAGTGGTGAGCAGATGCCCACACTGTCAGGCCTTGAACAAGCACAGACATGGAGATGCAAGGATGTTCAATCCAACAATTTGGGTTTTTGCCTAGCTGTCAGTAAAGGGATTCCCCTTCAGCCTCTGGATTGACTGTTAATGCCAGCAATGAAGAGGCCAGACACAAACCTGTGGGAAACAAGCATATTCTTTTCTGTGGGTGATGGAACCAATTTGCCTTTCTCTCACCCATTAAGAAAGAAAAAGCAGTAGAAAACTTCAAACACCAGAATCCTTGAAATGCATTAGAAAGATTATGAGGTCTACCATGAAGTTAAACAGTTTCTGCCATGGTACTTGCAGCAAACTACTCCAAAGTAAGCACAAAGAAACAGAAGAACACATGTTTTAAACCACATTAGTTTTTTCAGTGATGGGTCCAAATGATGCCAAAGAACAAAATATTGACACAAAATGCTTCCTGAGGTTATCTCCTCACTAGAACAATAAAAACATCTTTCCCTACCCATGTCCCCAGAACTGCACAGAATCTCACCCAACCATGCCTAGTCTTGTAAGCAGGAATTCTCATTTCAAAGGTCAATTTGAAGTGCCTATTCTTCCATGTAAAAGTTTTTGCAACCTCTCTTACGAAGTAGGGAATGTAGCTCATGAATGTAGATCTACATAATAAGATTATGGCTGAAAAAGTGAACAGCAAAGCTCATTTATTCTACATGCCTACTCCAGAAAAAGATGATCACTGTCCATCATGCACTAGAGGACAAACACAGCTGCTGCCAGAGGCACAAAGGAGACAACATTGTGATCAGTGTGGGGAGACTATCACACACTATTTGAGATAATCATTAAAAACAGCCAACAATGCTCAGTGGTATTAGCAAACTCTTTGGTTCAGACTCATTAATGGACCACATGGGAAGTTTCAATAAATTACAGCATTTCAGAGTGGCTGAACTGGAAGTCAACTTAATGGCAAGAGGAACCATGAATCAATTCCTCTTGAAAGGCAGTTGTTACAAAAATTATAGTTTAGTCTATTTAAATTATATTGGTGTCAGGGACAAAATCTGAGATGTAAAGATGATCTTAAATGTCTTTTCCAACCTTAACAATTCCAAGATTCCGTGAACATATTCTAATGGCCCAATAGGCCAGTACTGCAGCACAATCAGGAATGCAGCTCTTCCAGGCATAACACAGTCTCAGTCATTTGAATGGGTCTCCACATGGTAAGAGGAAAAGACAGTGAACTTAATCACATCCCACTGATGCAGGTCTTTCTGCAACAGGAGTTTTACCAGAATTGCATTTTGAAATAAACCATAGAGGAAAGAAAAGTTGGATCATGTCAGCATGATCCTTTTCTGACTGAAAGGTACATCCATTCCATTTGACTTTTCTGAATTTTGCATTATGCTGGTATGTACAGTATGTATGGTAAATATATATATATTTCAATATTCTTTTCGATTACAGAAAACATGTAAAGAATACATTCTATAATTGCCATTAAATCTACTTTCTAGAAACATATGCAAAGTTCTCCATATCCAGCCTTTGAAGTAGTCCTTTGTACTCACTGCTTACTGCACACATTCAAGAGATTTTTTCTTCAATGTACTATTAACTGAGATTACAAAGATTAAGCCAAACTGGTAACTTGCTTTGTTTCTATTCTTCACTCCATCAGTTAGATATCCCTATTTTTTAAATTCTGAAGTCTTAAATCTCCTTTTGCTTTATCTCCATATTGCTTTATCTCTTGACAACAAGAGATGAAAGATGGATAGACACCACCCACTCCTCACGAGCAGCGATGCTTTGGCTATCTAAGGCTGTTAGCTTTGTCAAAACATAATTTTGATGGCTCCCAAAGGAAACTAACATAAAAAGTAATTGCCATGCAAAATGAAAGGACTAAATTTATTTATATAAGATACAGCATGATTCAATATATTACACCATGACTTTAGTGAGACATATTAACAGCCAATAAGAAACACTCTGCTGCAGCACTCTGCAGCTCCTTAACGTGGCTTGGTGGTCAGCACAATTGCCACTCTGCTCCAGCAGCACTGCAGATGCAGTCTGAGTGAGCCATTAGCTGATTTTCAATGGACAAATACCTGTGTTTTCATCAATATGTAATCTTACCAGAAGATGAAATTGAAGTCCACAGGCCACAATGCAATCATATCTTCCACCTTGATTTGTCTTGGTTGTTTTTTTTTCTTTAAGTCTGTGGTGTTCTTGCAGTTTTTCTGGTACCTTCCACCTTCTTGTACATTCAGAAAATTACTTAACAAAATGTATTGCTGAATACTTCTCTATTCTGTGCATTTTGTTCTCAATATTCTTACTGATCTTCCTTTTTTTTTTCCTATTCCTAAACATATATTCTAACAAATTTAAAACTAAAATCTAATTTTAGCTAGCATAAATGTCATCACTAAATTGTCTGCATAAAAATTTCACTGCAAACATAACCACATTACTGTGTGAAAGTATATGGTTACCTATGTGCTTTAATATGCTTACAAGTAGATTTTGGCTGTTCAGTTTGGCACACATGAAAGTGGTTTCACAGTGACACATCAGGAAATATTCTCCATGGAAGATGCTGATGACTGAAATCTCTCATGACATTCTAGTAAAGATCCATTCTGAATCTCAGACAGTAAATATTTTCAAATGATCCTAAAGTTCTGAAAATACTCCAAAGTGCTTTTGACCATGTCAACTGTGACTATTTACTTTTAATATCTTAACTCATCAAGAGAAATTGAAGTATGAAAACCAAGGGGTTTTTGCTCCTGTATATGCTGAAGGTGGTCAAGACTGTGGATGTGCTGAAATCATTAGGAGCATTTTCTTTGAATCAGCTATTCCATCCTGTCCCAAGATATAGCCAAAGTAAGCATCTGCATAGGAACACTTTTTGTGTTGCAGAGACTGTACCTACTGCTTCTGCATTGCTCAGTACATGAGAGGCATGAACATACTGGACAGAGCCCAGCAAAGGGCCACAAACATCATCAAGTAACTGGAGCATCTCTTCTGTGAGGAAAGGTTGAGAGAGCTGTGACAGTTTGGAAAGCAGAAGTGAATTCATTAATGCCTGTAAATACCTGAATAGAGGGGGCCAAGAGGACAGACCCAGGCTCTTCTCAGTGGTGTCCAGTGACAGGATCAGAGGCAATGAGCACACACTGAAACATGGAACATTCCCTCTGAACATCAGGAAATACTTTTTTAGTAAGGGTGACCAACCTGGTACAGGTTGCTCAGAAAGTTTGTGGAGTCTCCACCCTTAGACATACTCAAAAGCCATTTGGACATGGTTCTGGGCAGCCTGCTTGAGAAGAAGGGTTGCCCCAGCTGACCTCCAGAGATCCCTTTAAACCTCAATGATATTGTGATTCTGTGTGATTCTACTTACAGACACAAACTCCAGTTTGAAAGAACTGAAAGCTCTGCCATTAATATATACTATGGAATTCAAAATATGGGACTGAAACCTTCAACCTCAGGTCTTATGTGGCGTGTTTCCTTCACCCAGGGAGCAGCCTGTGTAAAGGAAATCTTTAGTTAAGCCACCATCTCTCCTGAGTTCCCGTAAAAAAACTAACAAGAGGAAAGATCCTTCAGACAGCATTAAAGAGCAGAAATCTATTTTAGCCATCTGTCATCTTCTCTCCCTCTCCCTTGACTACTCAGCTTAGGAATCAAAGGCAGCTCTATCCTGCACTGGGGACAATGCCCTTAAAATTTACAAA
Source organism: Leptocoma aspasia (assembly GCA_013399835.1). Taxonomy (NCBI): domain Eukaryota; kingdom Metazoa; phylum Chordata; class Aves; order Passeriformes; family Nectariniidae; genus Leptocoma; species Leptocoma aspasia. Next base: position 148,151 of record VXAX01007262.1, read on the forward strand.
CAGCTGTCCCATTGCAATGTTATACAGGATACCTCATATTGCAGCAAGAAACTTTGGCTAGGCAACAGCTCATTAAAATACAGCTTTTGGGGCCAGAGCATGAAATTTTTGTTTATCCTCCAAAAGCACACAAGCATGCAGGTCCAGGGTGTGACTCACCCAGAAGAAGGTTTGCCATGCTCAGAAGAGATGCACCACTAAAGTGAACACAGTGCACTGCAGGTTTGAAGCTGGCAGGATGGTGCCCTTCCTAACATGATCCCACAAGATCTGCCTGGGGCAGTGGTCACAGTAGTAGGGAGAGGCTTTGGTAACAGTTACAGACAAGGTAAGGTGATTAATCTGGTGATCAGGGTCCATACAGAACTCCCTCACAGAGCTGTAGGAGATGGAGATAGACACAGGGTTGGTGGCAAACCTAGGATGTAGGTCCAACCTCCATGCAGGCAATAAGGACTAGACACAGGCTAACCTAAAATACAAATATTTGGTGTCTGGATCTGTGCTGAAACAGGGCTCCTGGGCATACAGGCAGGGCTGACAAGAAGCTGGGTAGAGCCAGTTGAGCCTGGTAATTCCCTCAGAGTCTGGACATCTTTTGACCCTACAGGCTAACTAATGATGGATCTTCCTTGGCCATATGTTGGCCTGTGGGGATTGGCTTTATATGTACACAGCTACAATTTCACAATTTCACTTGCTTCTACTAATGTCACTCTTCCAGATGTGGACTGACCTCCAAAGGCAAACTTTTCCAGCCATTCTGACACAGAAAATTCTGCTAAGAATCACTGCAGGTGACTTGCAAAAATGCAAACATGCTGGTTTTCTGGGTGAGGATTTGCACCCAGCAGTCCTTCTATTGGATAAAAATTGACTCAGACAGCTTAAAACCTTTGATTTCCAAATTTACTAGAAAATTTGTCACAGTCAGTAACTATGACATCACTTCTAATGTGTCCTTTATATTTTTCACTATTTTACATTTTTACCACTATATATCACTTTAAAATTAGGTACCTTTTATCTAGGAAGATAACTGAAATAAATGGGGAATCACAAATAGTCTTGTTTCTACTTTATTTAAAGGTAACCCCTGTTTACTTCTCACTTTAAGTTAGAAATACGGTATTTCTCCAATGTGGTCTTAAGTAATGGTCTTAAGTAATACATGAATCATTAAGTAATGATTCATGTATTATGGTGCAAACAAACCTATGCTCCTCAAAACTCCTTCTAAACTGTATTTTAAAAGCTTGGATAAACAAATAGTGTTCTAAAGTAGTTATTCTGGAAACGCAGAAATTAAAGTTTTTGGGTTTTGAACTATTTTATAAAAGATAGATAATTTTCTTTTATATCCTTAAAGGCTTTCTGACAAGGTTGGAAAGGCTGTGCATTGGTTAAAAAATGTGGATTAAAAACAATACCTGAAAGAGATGGGACCTCTGCAGTGTTGTCACAGCACTGTGTCTCATGGCAGTGAGCACACTGGAGGTGACCAGCTGCTCCTCTGGAGCTGAATATTGCCTGGAGAGGGGCAGAGCAGTCATCAAGGCAGGAGGGAACAGCAGGGGCCTGGACTCAAGGTGGAATTATGTGTCACATGTCCTAAAGAGCAAAACTGATAGATGTGCAGAGTCCCTAGTAGCTTCAGACTAATTAATCACACAAGCTCAGATCATATCCTGACTTTCTACAACTGTGCCAGGAGGTACAGAAAATTTCAGTCCAGCCTACATTTAAGCATTTCTGAAGAGTGCATTCATCCCATACTGTTCATTTAAATCTCTTTAGAATTTGGTTTGCTGTTTTATTAAGCCGCATACTTGGCAGGATCCAAAATAGGAACCTCACATGAGCAGAAGGCATAGTTAACATCCTGAACAGCAACAAAATCCAAAATACAACCAGCCTTCCATAAATAAGACAGAAATTTATAGAGTACAATTATTGTCTATTTACATCTCTGCAGAATACACTCAGCTGCAGTATTTTATATATATCACAAAGTATATTACTCCACACATTCAAAACAATTAATAATTCTCTCCTTCTTCTTGCCCTGCTACACAGAACACATTTTCTCCTATTCTGCACTGGGTACATGGAGTAAATCACAAAGGTCACACCAGTCTGTCAGAAGACAAGTTTATGTTCTTGTTCTGTAACATGACAGGTTGCCTAAGCATATTTAGAGGTGCTAGATAATTTTCATTTTCCAGGCCTCCGGCCTCCCTTTGATCCCCATATATCACTTTCCAATTCCTTTCAATTCTATTCCCACATGCATGGATGCAGCTACGCAACAACAGAGGTTATTTGTAATTAATCCTGAATTGAAGACATGATCTCCTTGCCAAGCACCAGCCCTAGAACAGAGCCTTCTCCACCTTTCCTGTTGTGTGGTTAATTGCCACTGGGGCCATGCATTCCCCATGAAGTGTCTGCAAGCAGCTCAGAGCCAGAGTGACAATGAGGACCTGCATAAGCAGGGGCTGGTGACACCAAAATTACAGCTTATTGAACAGCATGATTCATCCAGATACTTAACCACAGATTTTAAAATAAATATACACTTTTCCCATTTGAAGTTAGTGAGACAGAAATACATCTTATTGAACAAAGCATGTGTCTGACAAATTCTGTAATGAATCAAGGCTTTCTACCACCAAGTCTTAACTAAATTCAGTCACATTTCTATTCTTACAAACTACTCTTATAAGAGTGCTCAGGAGTCATCAACAAGGGCTTTAATTTATTTAGCTCTGTACAGGGTCAGGGGGATAAAAAGAACAAAACCCTGACAACACAAGAGAAGAGACAACCAGCAGGGAGGAGATATGAGTGATGGGACCGGGGGTGGGCAGCACAGCCAAGAGGGACTCTCCTGTCTGGAGACTGTCACAAGCACCCTGCCCACAGAGAGCTTTCCATGTGTGATGGAGGGTAATGAGGCAGCTTCACTGAGGTGTGCAGAGAGCTTGCAGGCAGAGGGAGAGAAGACACAAAACTGCTTCTTTGAAATGCTAACAAGTGCAGGCTGAAGCTGGCTGGCACCAGTGACCTATCAGGGCTGAGAGATGACACTTTCTGTGAATTATAGGTGATCTGTAGGGAAGGTGCAGCTTTGAAGCACCTTGAAGGTGAAGTCAAGTGCTTCACCTTTAATGTGATATAAAAAGAAAAGCCAGCAGTGGGGTGATGAGAGGGAGCAAAGTGACAACCCAGTGGAATTATTTTGCAGCAGCATGATGAAGGTCAGGAAAAGGCTACATCCCTGCCCAGATCATTCCCTCCCATGACCACAATCTTCCAGCTGATCCTCCTCACTACATGAGTACGTGAGGCACTTCCACTAGGACTTGGCAAGTTAGATTTTTTTTTATTTGGGGCNTAATCAATCATTGTCTTATTTTTAGATTTTGATTCATGTTCTTAATTTCCCAAGAATTCACAAGATAAAGGGGCATATTACTCCATTAATATGTGTATTTCATAAAAGAATCAAAATTACAAGTAGTAAAAACTACTTAATTTTTAACATAGCAATCAGATATAAAGAAGTGGAAAAAATAAATTATATCAACAAATATAAGTATTTTGTTTAACAAAATATGAGGGAGTTTTTTCATCTCACAAAAGCATTTGCTTTCATGTTCTTTCACCTTTTCATCCCTCAGAATTACATAGGTGATGCCATATTCTCTAGGCATTGACCTTCTGAATAGATCACTGGAGATCCAATCTGTCACATCCCTTGACATGTCTGAATCCCTGCATGGGGCACATACTCATCATTGCCCTGTCGCACTCTTTTGCTGTAATTTGCTCCTTTTATTCTCTTCTCCAGCTCTTGTTAACAACCTCATGCACTGACTGTTTTAAAGGAAATCCCAGACTTTGCTTCTTAGCCTGCAGCAATGACCAAATGTGACCAGTAAGCAAAGAAGTCTGGTGAGCAACATTCTCCTACATCATTCATTAATAACTGAGTATGTATTACACATCTTCTCAGCATTATTTCCTACTGGGTTCTTTACACAACATTACTTCCTTCCATTTACTTCCACTCAGCCCTGCTTGGAATGCACCCACTTAAAAATATCCAACAACCAATGAAACAAACAACAACCAAAAAAGGCTTGGTGCAGCTGCGTGGAAAAATACCCCAGCGTGCTTGCACATTTGCACATGAACAATAAGATTTGGCTGGGGTTCACCTCCCTTAATTTTAGCCATCTGAAAGGCATTGCATCTTAGCCATTGATTTTGACTCTTCCTTTAGTCTGTGAAGAGAAGTGGCTATCTCTGGCTATTTATTCATCCTTCACTCTTTTTGCATCTGCTTAGATGAGGCTTCTGACCTTCGAGTAGCTAAAGGTGCACACAGCACAGAGCCCTGTAAGGAGACTTCTTCCTCCTGTGAGCAGGGCTCCTTCTTGTAGTGCAGAGTTGCTACTCTACTGCCAGAGTCCTGCATTCAACAGGGATGAATGCATTTGCCTTGGTTAGAACAGAAATGGTGGAAAAATGCTCACTGACTCACTCTTCACCAGATTGAAAAAGGAGGCATTCTTCTTTTTCAGCTGCCTCCTGTGTAATGAAAAGGTGATGATTTAGCCTTCTACAGATGTCCTTAAGTGTACCATGTTCCAGACCTTCCTGAAAGCACACTTACTCTACTTTGTTGTCCAACCACCTCTGGGACACCATATTTCTGGAAACAGTCCCCATCATTCAGCAGTTTCTCAGCTCACTGAAGCATTTCCAGCTGTAGGAAAGCTTTCCCCAATAAGCCAATAAATCTTTAAATAATTGCATACATATGTGCAAAACCTCTTCCTTATTTACATGTGTAAGTTCAATGATATTTTTTAAGTAGTAAAATCGCTGTTGAAACAAAACATTTCCTTTCCCAAACCCATAGTTTTGCTTTCTTGTGAAGTCCATGCCTCTTTAACCTAGTTTCACCCATGCGTGCTCCTAACTCATCAAAACCAAGAGAGAAGAAACACATGCACAGCTCTTAAAAAGCAAGCAGTGTCCTGGTAAGAACTCAGCGTTAGGAGAAAACATTTTCATATTAATCAAGTGCTGAAAACATTATTAAAAATGAAAGAAAAAAAACCAAAACCAAGTATTTTGAGAAGTTCTGAACAGGGCATGGGGCAGACTTAACACAACTCTACCTTGACTGCTAAAATAGTTGTGGATGTAGCTGAAATGCATCACAGGACAGAAATTATCTTCTCTGCAATTTCCAGGTGCATGTTTAAGGATCCTTTCAGTTTTCCTGCTTCTTATTGTCTCCCTCCCTTTTCTGTGGACTTTGATGTCTCCTGTGTCTTTCATTTTCACTTTTATCCCAGTGATAGCCCTTGGAGATAAATTTCTGGTTACATTCTAGAAAAATTCACATTCCTACAAGGGAGGCTTCACATCCAGTATTAATTCTTGGTTCTGTGATTTAGAAGTCCCAGTGAAACTCAGGAAAATGAAGAGAAAATAACAAGGCTTCCAAAAAAAAAGCAGGATTGATCTTTTGGAAATGCACTGCTGAAGGTGGAGGAAAGACAGATATTTAGATCAAGAATGAATGAGAATTAAGGGTCCAAATTAAATTTGATTGGGCAATTTGGCGACCTATGCTTCTATCCTAAGACACAAGATTTTTTGTCTTACCATTATTTTTTTCTAAATCTGAGCTCTAAGAAATATTTAAAACATTTTTCTTGAAACTGTGACTTGAATCATGTACACATTTATCGAATTATCTAGCCCAGAATGAAAACATGACTTGTTCTAAACCTAAAAGGTGGAGTCCTTTCCAGTTCTTGAAGATATTTTTTCAGTCTTTGGATCTAGTTTGATTAGGCAACACACAACACAGCTACCATGCAGTGTTCCACCACATTTGTGCTGTCCTTATCTAAGAAGAGAAAATGTCGTACTAGCTGTTCTGGGGTCTGGTTCATGAGATTTCAGTGTGATTGTTTACATTGGAATATTAAAGCAATCATCAAAGAGCAACATTAGCCCCACAAAAAAGATGACTGAGAAATAACAAATCATTAATAAGTCTATAATCAGTTGTGGAAAGTTTAACTCAGGTCATTGGAAACATTATTTTCTGTTTCCAGGTGAGAGAAATTCAAGACTGGTCATGTAGGAGTGGTGACTGAGACCAAACAGCTCTATTCTTGCCACATCAAAAGAATGTGATTTAATGTCCACTCAGCTGCGTGCCTGAGAAAAGATCAAACAGGATGTACCATAAAAGAAAGATAATCCTTTCCACAAAAATGCTCTAGCCCCGCCTGCAGAGAGATTTCTCTACGAGCAAAAATGAAATCAGCCACTAAAAGGGAAGGAAACCCAACAAAGAAGGAGTGAGGCAGTGGGAGTGCTGCACCTGGAGAGCAGAGCCACGTTCCAGCCTGGCTCCTCCTCTGCCCCAGCCCAGGAGCACAAACAGCATAAGATGCAAAGGTCAGAAAAGGTTAGAAACATCCTTCAGCCTTCACCAATCAAATTAAAGTTCACTTACATTTCTTGAAAAATATGTTTTACGAAAAAAAAAGAAAATATTTTTGATTCCACTAATGGAATGTTTTAAATACTGTGGTTTAATAAATTATCAGAAATATTAGTTATACATTCCTCTACATGAATAAGTAACTACACATTCATTTACATTAATAAATTTCATTTCTATCATTCTAGCTCTATAGTTAATATTTTAAAAGTACTCTGATTTTTGTCTCACTGACAGTCTAAGAAAAAAAAAAAACTGTGAGCTTCTAGGAAAGAAAACTTTCCCTTTACTGAAGAATATTTTTTTTTAGGTTTAAGGTTAAGCAGACTGGAATATTTACTGGAACAGAAATTAAACATTTCATTGCACTTGTATTTAAATCTTTCTGGTCCTATCTATTTATTTTAAACCAAAGTATTTTAAAATCTAAAGTTTTGGGGTTTTTTTCTGTCTTCTTTCTTATGTGGACACTAGTATCTGAATTCATTATTAGTTTGTGTATGACTGAGGCGTTTGATGAGGCCTTTTGTGTGAATAACAATTTTTTAAATCTTTAAGCTCTCATCCTCCTGTCTGTAGGAACATGGCTGACCTAAAGGTAGCATATTATACAAATGTGTTGGTATATTTACGTAAGTATCTATTTCTACATTATATATATTGGTGAAAAACAATTTTAGGTATGAAATAAGACATACCCACTTTTGTCATACAAAAAACAGATAGTAAAACCAGAAATTGAAACAACTTTGATTTCCTATTCTTCCACTAAGATCTGGGAACTATGTTGACTTCAAGTAGGAATTCCAGAGCAGTAGAACATATTCTTCAAGGTCTGTTCTGTCCCACAGAACTCAACAACTTTGCAAAAAAATCAAACCAAAATAATTTTGTTCTTAAACAAAACATTTAAATCTCTCACTGAAAACTGAAAAGATTATGCAGATTGCCAAAGAATCTCTTGACTATTAAAACTATTAAACTAAATCTTCCAACTTTTATTTCTAAGACTGATTCCACTACTGAAAAACATCTCTCCAATGCAAAGTTATTTTTCCTCTTATTGAAATTCTATAATTTGTTACTAAAAAAAATACTACTGAAGTAAGGGACAAGGCAACTTGGGATGGACAATGCAGCTGTCAAACAACTGATTTCACATTGCTTAGGAGAAAGAATAACAGCACTTCTAGTATTGGAAATATAAATGGAATTTGTTATTGCTTTCAAATTGTGGTCTAAAATTATTTTGGAAACCTCAGAATATTTCCCCTCAGAAATGTTTTCTTTATTGAAAGCAGACTAATCCATTAAACACAGCTTTGATATACCATTTTTTTAAATCCTTGTCCATCAGCCATGAAACTGAAAGTCATTTACAAGGCAAACTAATGATGAAAAAATTTAGTCATCATTCTGCACTGGAATGAAGTTACAGTCTTACTCTTGAGCCAGGTACAAAGACACATTTAATTTCAAAGAATTGATAAATACATAACCATGACAGTACTGACCTTTTTCCAGGCCTGACTATTTACTTCATTATTTTTGATGGTAAAAAAATGGGTGGAAGGAAGAAGTTTACTTTAAAATAAGAAAAACATAATTATTACAGTTTATGAAAATGTAGTTTCTTGATGCCAGAAGAGGGGCTTTTGTCTGCTCTTTGTGTAAGAAAAGTATATAGAAAATCCTCTCACATCTCCAAAGAAAGACTTAGCTACTGTTACTCACAGGAAAGAGTAGTAACAAATAGCAAAGGGTGTCTATCAATTAGTGGAAGAAATAGATCTAAAAGTAGACAGAGGTGAGACAGTCAAGATAGATTTTTCCTAGCAATTCCCAGAAATTTTGGTCAGGTGGATATAAATTCTGCTGTGGTACTTGCCCTCAGGTATCATATCCTAGAGAACGTACTCTGTTCAGTTTATTGATAAGACAAAACCTTTTCTTACTTTTTTCCCTGCTTATAGAGATTAATTTAATACATGCCAATCACCTGAAATTCTAGCTTACATAATGTACTAGCTAGAGCATCTATTCTGTTCAACACTTAAATTATATGCACCTTTTACTAGGTCACTGTGTTTCAATATGCAAAGCAAATGATATAATCCCCATCTTGGAAAGGATGGGCAACCAGAAGAACAGCCTGTCATGAATAAATGCATTTGGATCCAGGGCTCCAAGTGTTTGCATCTGCTGGTCACCTCCCATGGGGCAAGGGAAGAGTCAGCTCTCCAAGCATCAGTTCTCCAAATATCAGACTGCATGTTGCAATATGGTTTTGTCGATTTTAACAAGCACGTACTTAAAATACTGGAGATGTTAATACTGTCCATTTTGATTATGCTGATTCCACTGTTCAATATATTTGTACTGGAATTTGACCAGTGCACCATCAGTAATGGTGAAGCAGTTCACTTGTACTGGGGTAGCAGTGTGATATGAAGAAAATAAGGATGACAGACAAGGCTAATGCCACTACTCCAATTTTTATTAGATGCACCAGCATGCACAAATGATGAAGAATTACAGTGCTCACAGTAGAGAAGTTACTTTTTTGATAACCCAGGAAGACCTCAAAGCAGATTTTTATATGGCATTGTCTCATTTCAGCTGTTTTGAGCATTCATTGAAGCTGAAGAGTGGCAACTTTTCTCCCACTGGAGACTACCAGGCATCCTTGCAATAACTGGAGAGGTCTCAGTGGAGACCAAGCAGAAGGATTAATTGAGGTTTCTAGGATGAAATTTCTCACACCCTGATTAAATTCCCATAAATCCCTAAAGCAGAACCATCATAAGTCCCAAGTGAAGTCCAGGTGCACTCTTGGCAAGGCCTTACCCACTTTCTCTCTTACATGGAACAGGAGTCACCCCATCAGTCTCTGGAAATTATTGCTCTATAATGTCATGTGGAAACATTATCTAAAGATGCAGCTGAGGCCAGTGCAAACAGCATTAATTGAAGACAAGAGACTTTCCATGGGCCAAAGCACTTACAACCCAAATAAATGACACTAAAAGAGGTGAGAAAGTTAATAAGTTTCATCAACATTATCAAGTTCATATTAACTGGTGAAGACAGGAAATCAGTAATCTGTGTCTGAACGCACACACAGCCCTCCAGTGGATATGTGTTAATGTCCCCTGTCTGTGTTAATCCACAGAGGATGAGTTGATACATCTGAATTCCTGCTCTGTGATAATACAAGCCCTTGTAACACACATTATTAATTAGGGAAGTTTCTTGGCTTAACCTGTCATGTATCAGCAACAGATGAGCAGGCAGAGAATGTACTGATATTGAGCACTAAGAAGAAAAATAGACTAAATTGTTGTCTAAGTTCATGGGATGCACCTTGGTAATTGAACCTTGAGCATGGTACTTGTTAAGTAAAATGCATTAGTTTTAAACCACCATTACATTTGCCTTGACAGTTGCACATAAATAGACCATACTTGCTAAGCTGCAGTAACTCTTTCTGTTCCAAATAGTTCTTCACAGACTTTTTACATAAATGTGTACAAAAGTAGTAAATTAAACGCAATGAAAAGCACAGATTTTTTAATAGGAATCTCACTCTATCTTTTTCTTCCTTACCTGTCTATATTTCTCATCCCTTCCGACCAAGGACACGCTGGTCATTCCCCTCAGAGATGACACCCAGCACTGGTGTGACCAGGACATGGACCTGCTGCCCTCCTGTTCAGTGCCTGAGGTTGCAGTGCAGAAAGTCTGAGTGCTGCTGTTCTGGTAGGGCTCTGAGGTGAAGTGGGGCAATAGGTAAGACCAGCAGGCAGGAGAACAAGGCAGATTTGGGACTGAAGCCACAGTTCTGAGCTATGGTAGGACAGGCATGAATGGACCAGCAAGCCATGAGAGTGGGGTTTGTCCCTGATGGGGCAGTGACACACCATGGCCAGGATGCTGCTATTGTGTTGGGGTTTGTGTTGCCTGAAGTAAGTTAGCCTCTCACAGGGCTTCACTGGCCTACAAGGTCACCTCTCTGCTTTAGCCTTGTGTAAAATAACACTGGAGATGGGAAACATAAGATAAAACCCCAAAAGAAAGGGAATGTCAAATCCTAAGATCTCTACCTTGGATAGGCAGAGAAAGGGGCTGACCGTGAGGTGTCCTCCATTTCTTAACCTTAGACAACACATAATCCAAATTCCTATCATCACAACACTGAAATTACATTTATAAGATCTCTTTCTCTTAAAAAGATAGCAAAGGTAGTGTTGCTGGGGTTTCTTTCAGCTTTCCACAAGATTTTTTTTTTAACTTGGTTCTAACCTCCAAACAAGGTCAGACCTGAGCTTAGACTACAAACAGACTCAAATTTCAAAAATTAGGAGCAGAGAATTAGATTTTTTCTCCAAATCAGAATTGCAAAATGAATGACCTGATTTTCTGAAGTTCTTACACGTAACAACTCCCACAGATGTCAGCAAAAAACTTTAATTCAGAGTTTAACTTCAGTGCTCTAGAAATCAGGTCACTTGTTCAAGTACCTAAATATAGAAGAGTAGCTACATTTTTTTTTTTTTAATACTTAGGTTTAGAGTTCAAAGCACGTTATTCCTTCAGATCCTGCAAGAGAACTTTGCAAAGTTGGTGAGCAGACATGAAGTCCAGGGGTGTACAGAGCCATGGCCTCAGTCCCCAGTCATTTCTAGGAGGAATCTCAGCCTTTTGTTCTAGTTATCCTGTAGAAGACCCTGACAGCTCAACAGCAGCCCCTTCCACAGGTGCTCTTTGTTCACCTTCAGACAGCTTACTAAAACCCTGAAATAATAGTAAATGCATCACTCAGGCAGGTATTGGGAGTGCCACATTACATATTAAAAAAAGCATTAGTATGCAGAAATTATTAATTACATGGGTTTCATTGTTTATAATGGTATCATGTACACAACTATAAAAATTAATGGTATGTGGCAGATTTTTCTCTGCGTGCTTTCCTTAGATTTGCCTAAAAGAGATGATTGTTTGGTTTTGCGTATATTTGTGCCTATTTGTGTAATAATTTCCTGCCAGGAAGTAGAGAGATTAACAGAAGAACAACTTTTGCAAATGACAGATCTGGAATCACGAAACAGAAACCTACTAGAGACATAATCAGATGGGAACCTTGATATTCTCATGGTGTACCCATTGTGCATGAAATGATCCTTATGAATTTTTTCTAGGGTTCAGTACTTAGTTCAGTACTATAGTTCCAGCTGTTGAGCGGTGATTATTTGCTCTTGTTCTCCAGCTGTCTGATGAGACTTCTTGTCTCTCTGCTTTCAGCCTAGCAAAACCATGCAGCATTGTCCCTTCAAAATTAAATCTTTGTTTCTGCCCCTAAACTTCTCTCTATTTTAGTCAAAGAAATTATGTTTGGAAGGACAAAGACCTTAACATATGAGAGAAAAAAATTACTCCTTTACAACTGCTTCAAAACAAATTTTTCCTGCACCTCAAAATATAAAATGTGCACCAAAAAAACCATCAATATTGGGCTGTACACATACATTTCTATTTACCTAAATCTTCCTTTGCATCAGTCTGCAAACTTTCTTTCAGCCCAGATGGCCTTCATCTCTAGCTGGAAGACAGGGAGAATCCCTATTGTAGAGAGTAATAAGCATGGCAATGGGTCAATAGTCTGTTTACTCCCCACTTCTTCCTAAGGTCATCTTCTGTAAGATTTAGTGTGCTCTTTAATGGTCAGCTGAATACCCATAAATCTGTTGGTTTACTTTCTAGTGTACTCTGCAGACAAATTACATCCTGTGCCAAGTCCATTACGAAAACAGACATACGTCATACCTAGCTGGCAAAAAGATGGGAGAGAGAAACACTCTGGGTGACAGTGCAAGGTGACACTTGAGAACAGCTTCTCCTTTGGGGGATTTTTAATAGGAGCAGCAAATGATGAGTCTCACTCTTACCACATCTGTTCCTAAGGGGTCTGTAAAAGCACAGTGCAAATTCTGCAGTGTAACTGCAATTATGCACAGAAGAAGCTGGGTCTGAGGAATTTCATTAACCCACTGAGAACTGAGAAGCCCAATGTGTGTTGTGGCCAGCTGAGGCAGTCAGAATGGCACAACAGCAAAGGCCAGCATACTGTGTGGTGCAGAAAAGAGAGTGACCTGCAGCAGCAGGGAGCTGGCAGCCCCAGGGGCTCCAGGCAGGTCTTAGCTAGCAGCTGCTAGACATGCATTTCACTGTGCTCCTCTTTACTGCTTCCTACACTTCCATTGCCTGGTTTTTTCACTCCTACCCCATGCAGCACTTGACTAGAAACCTGATGGATTTAACAAGTCATAGAGAAAAGGTTTTTTTCATCCAGGAAGACAACCAAGCCAAGCATTCAGTTTTTCATACACAAAGTCCCCTTGGACACTCCTGGATTCCCCACAGGCACCTGCCTCCCAGGAGCTGCCAGGGGATGGGAAAAAATTAATTCCCTTCCTCCATTTGCCTTTCTATATGTCTGTATTATTTCCATATTTTTTAAACTACTTGGATGGGTTTCCAAGTGACTGCAACATAGACAGAAAGTTCAGGATGCTGACAGCAGGGATGTTGTCATGGTGACAGAGAGGGAGACAGGGTGGTTAGAAACTTGCAGACAGGTAATTAAAGATGCCCAGAAGCCAGGGACAAGGGTTTGATATAGCCCTGTTACCCTGAGGCAGAATTCAAATGAAGATGAAACCTTCTGCCCCATGCTTGTAATTAATGCTTCCAATTGTGCTGTCAGGCACAGGGATTCAGAGTCCTTGCATTCAACTGAGAAAAAGTACTGTTTGTAACAGAACACTGATTCATCATTTTCCTGTGTAGTTTGGTTTCTCTGTTTCTGTAGTGACAGCAAACAACTGATACAAAATTCCTTGCCAGCTGTGCATGACCCTGTAATTTGTGACATTAGGTTTGTTTGGTATCCATTATTCACAATGTAAATTGTCAGTGAGTGTGGTAGGCTGGCCTCCAGCTGCCCACCCAGCTGCACTGTCACCCTGCTCCTCAGCAGGATGGCAGGAGAGGGGGCAAGAAAATAAATTGGAAAATGGTCATGTACCAAGATAAGGACTGTTCAATAAAGCAAAAGCAAAGACCACACACTAAAGCAAAATAAAACACAAGATTTTATCTCCTCTTCCCATCACTAGGTGATGTCCAGCTATCTCACAGGAACAGGGTGTGTAGTGGTTGCTCCAGAAGACAAACTTTGTAAGCAATGAATGCCCACCCTCTCTTCCCTTCTCTTAACTTTCATTGCTGAGCACATGTCATATCATATGGAATATCCCTTAGGTCAGTTTGAGTCAGCTGTCCTGGCTGTGTCCCCTCACATGCTGGGTGTGTCTTTCCCACTCTCAGCCTACTGGTAATGGAGGGAATGTTGCAGAGACAGCACTGGTGCTGTGGGAGCAGTGCTCAGCCAGCATGCTGGAGTGTTATCAGTGACTCTCTAGCTCCAGATATAAAGCACTAAAGCACAGCATTGTGAGGGCTGCTGTCGGGAAAACTTACTCCATCCCCACCAGATCCAATACATGAGTCAAAATATTCTGAAAATAAGATCTGTCTGACTCATTATAGTGTGAATGATGATATGATTAAAAAAAAAAAATTCATTACCTACTTTCTAGGAGAAACAAGAGAATCCAAGCCCTGTGCCTTTGGGTTGCAAATATATATGGTTCAGCATGAAAAATAAAATTTCAACTTGCTTCCCTCTGTGTTAGTAAGCATACAATTATGCACAGTTAATTTATCTGCGTTCATTACATCCACATGGATACTTAAGTACCCCGACTGAGACACTTGTGCTGCTACAGGCAGGGTCCTTTATGCTACGTGATTTGGTGACTCTGCAGTTTATCCCTTGTTGCAAAATGTGTTCCAGGTACTCAGCTTTCCTGGTGCACAAAGGTGGCTCTAGCAAAGCCTTTGTGGTGCAAGGAAGAGCCTGAGAATGTGAGCAGAATGCCAACTGCAAGTCACATCTTCCTGCACTAGCAAGTGCTCTCAAACAATAGGACAGACCTCAGCAGCAACATTTATCTCAAAGAGCTGCTAACTCCGAAGCTCTGAAAGTAGGAACTGATCAGCAAAAAGTGTGGAAACATCACAAAATAATATAGCAATAGTAACAGAAGATTGTACGCCCAGTTTTGCGTCTGAATCTCCATTTAAACACATTTTAAGCTCCTGCAGAAATGTTCACATTCCCAGCAGTGAGGTAGAATCTAGGGATCTTGGCACAAATTTCGGATGTGTTTGGCTTTGTTGTAGGGTGTCTTTCACCTACAAAGAGATGCAATTATACATGCAGAAATCTAAGTGCATGACTTTTCTTTTATATGTTTGCAGGAAATGTTACTGTAGCTAGTGCAATAGATCTCATTAACCAGAACTTGGAAAACGTGACATGACTGATATGCACGTAATCTTTTTGCACTGAAAGTCTTTTTAACCACTGCATGTTGTCTATATTTTCTGCTATCTGCACACTAATTAAAAAATCTGAAACTGAAGAATTATTGTGAATTTTGTAAAAAAAAAAAGAAAAAAAACCAAAAACCAAACAAATGAAAAAAATATACACAGAAGAGAAAGCATGGTCTCATTTTTGTTTTGTTTAAAAATGTTGAGGAATCAGAGCATATCAGTAGTATTTTAAAACACTGAAACTTGGACCCTTTAAAGAAGATGTACAAATAACCTCAACTCTGCCCTTGATTACTGACATATGGAAAGTCTTTTTTCCATCAGCTGATTACAGCCTCCTTCCCTTGCAGCAAGTAAGAGGCCATTGATTCAGCTCAACACCTGGCAACCTGCCTTGCTTCTGGAGCTAAATTTCTGTGTCAGAGATTTTCAGGGGAAGACAACAGTAGCAGATTCTTCAACAGCAGCTGCTTCATTTAATGAAGGGGAAAAGTCTTATTGCTGGAGTCATTGGTTGCCATAGCTTCCCATGTTAAACCAGAGAAACCATTAGAGCATCTTTCTGCCAGAGACCAAAGATTTTCATTCAATTACACCCATTCTTAGTGCAATAATTTGAGTTTAGCAAAAGCATATCTCCCTAAGAGCTATCCACATTCATTCGAATGTGCATGCTATTTTTCATTTCAGTTTCTGAGGTTTTGACTTTTAGTTACTGGTTCTTCCTCTTCATCTTCTTATTGTTGGATATTTTTGGATACCAGGAGAAGATTTAGACATTCTGATCAAGTCCCTTCTTGATATTCCATTTGATAAACTGTCTGTTGTGACCACTTGTCTAGCAAAGAGCACCCCACCTTGCATTCCTACTCTACAATTTTTCGTTCATAAGCTGGCTCTCATCTTGACATAAATAGTCAAAAAATACTTTCTGCCCTCACTTTAAAGGTCTATAATACTGTTTTACACATCAGAGTGAAAAGTACGCACCCCTGAGGAATAAAAATCCCTCCCTCTCTCTCAATCATTCTTTCTCTCTCCCCACCAAGGAAGTCAGCAGCTTTGTTTGCTTTAAAGATGGGCAAACAGAAGCACAGAAAGGACAAAGCCTTACTCTGTATTACATATCAGACAAGGGAAGACCCCTGCAGCCTAAATCTCCTGGCTAAATCCAGCAATGCATTAATAACACCAGTGCTGTTATCCCTTGCTGCTGGTTGTCTTCGCTACACAAACATACTCCCATATTTCACAGTTTCACTATGTTAAAATGTATCAAAGATGTCTATTACTGCCATTTTTAAAGGAGATTCCTGTTTGTTTTCCTATAAGGCACTGGCAGATTCACTGCAAATCTACCAAGTTCAATTTTTATCCTTTGGTTTCTTAGCAGACAGAGAAGAAAACAATGCAGGCAGGAACCCAAACCATTATTACTTCTAGTTTTGGGTGTTCTGTTTAAGGTGCATGCCAAACAAAAGCAAAACAGAAACAACTGACTATACCAGAAAAAATAAGGTAATTTGGACATGAAACACAAAGAGTGAGGCCTGCACCCTGTATTCTGAATACGTTGATCTCCCAGACTAACAGAAAGGTAATTTCCTACCAACAAGGTATTGATCTCCACATTGCACACAAAAGCATTTCCTGGAAGTGTCAGATGGTGGATTTATAAAGTTTGCAAGAATTAGGAGGACAGATGTGCATTTACTGAATTCTCTCAGTATTACATACGCCTTTCAGTCTCATGGTTTATTTCAAATAAGTAATCTATATTTAATAAGTTTAGTGATTTAATTACTGAGAAGTCTCACTGTATACATGCAGTAGGAAGTCAACTAGCTTGTGCTCAAGCCAGGCAAAACTGATCCATGCCACAGTTGTAACTCAACACACATCAGAGCACACATCAAACTGCACTCTTGCTGTTCCAGAAGAAAAAAAATATGCTGTCTAATCATCACATTCTACAGTAGAAGTTGACAATCACAAGAAAGATTCAGTAAGTATTTAGTTGTTTGATACTAACATTGTGATTTACAGCGAATAAAGTGTCCAATTCCTTATAAGATATGATGTGAATCTGTTGGAATAATTTGACCTAATAGTGTTAGAGCATACATAGCTTAGATAAGTCATTCATAATCTACCATACACAAGTGGTATCATCCTACCTACCAGTGTTCTCAGATGGATACCATTAAATCCCATTTCACAGTGGTCATGGATTTCTTCTGACACACTTGATTATAAAAACAGGATTTGTTTTCAAACATTAGATCATAATTTGACTACTGATGCCCACATGAGTGTCAAACAGTGGCAGTAAAGATAGGATGTCTTCAGTCCCAGGTTGAAACTCAGCATCCAGGACAACTAAAAGAAGATGGAAGACTTGGTTTGTGCTGCAGTAGACCTATTGCCTCCCCAGTTGATGGAGGGATTCAGATGAGATTCCCTGAGGAATCTAAAAGTGTACCAAACCATTCTACTCTGGACACAACACTTGCTTAAGTGCTTCTAACCCAGGGTCTGAATTTAACATTCAAAGTGATAACAAGGGACATGAAAACCAATTCCTTGTCACTGCAGAGTAATGTGCTCTTCATATATGCTCACTATTCAAAACTTATCTAAGAAATCAATTAGACCTTTAATGTTCTGTTTTCTTCACTGCTTTATTTGCAGGTTAAGAAGCCTGTAATCATTCACAGGGAGATCTTACACGCCCCCATAATCAAAATTTTGTTATGGAGACAGGCTAGTATTGTTAGGATTATGAGATTATTGGGATGCACTGTGCTGTTTTCAAATGTCAGTGTCATTCTCCTCCTCACTCCTGCCACTGTTGACAGAGGTTCATGGAAGGGCTCCATGTGGTCATGGAGAGGCTCTTCCCACAGTGCAAGATGGTCATCCCATTTCAAATTCCAGGCTGGACTTAGAACAGGATCAAAATTGTGTGTGCATGCACATAATTGCACAGCTGTGAGAGGACTGGGGGGGCACATTCCTAAATGTTCCTGCTTGTTCACCCACCCACGTGCCTGTGACAATGTGAGAAAGTTTAAGAAAGGTTTAAAGAACTGTTTTCCCTTCTGTATTCTTGGGCCTTTCTACTGACTTCTGCAAGAATCCTTGAACTACTATCTAATTCTGCTATCCCCTACTTCTTGCACTGAGTCATACCTTATGATAGAGAAGTACAACATTCACAGCTTGCTGGTCCTTGGTGAAGAACAAGAGTTCTGCAGATTTGCACCAGTAGGGGAGAATGAACAGGGAACTCTTCTTGCCCCAGTCACAGAGGGTAGACACAAACCACCCTGTGTATTTTTCACCCACAGAAATTAATTGTCTGATCATTTTTCTGCTTGTCAGATTTTAGTTTAGCTGGTATGCACAGGGAAGAAATCTGAATTACTGGATTCCTATTGGCATAGTAATTATCACCAGACTTCTGTGGTCTCCAAGAGTCTCAGCTGGCTACAGAGTCTCTACTGTCTCTGTCTACTCAGTCTCTCAGGCATCTTTTGATTTTTCCAATATTCTTAGTTCAGAACTAGCAATTCCACAGCTGTTTCTGTATAAAACTGATTAACAAAATGTCATTCGGATACACAACTTCCAGAGTACTGCTACCATATTTAACTATAAAAAGAAGTTTGATAAATCTTTAGCTTTGTTTCAGTAGTTGCTTTACATCAATTTAAAGCCCACTAAATGCTAAAACGACTTTCAAGAATGTACACCATGAATTGATCTAAATGTACTACTTTGACTTTCCTTACCATCTGTCAAATTATAGACTTTCTTTCCATGTATATTGCCACATAATAGTCACTAAATAGAAAAAAATATTTCAGAGCTGACATTGCTACTCCCAAAAGTCAAATAAACCTAGATACAAGTGCATTAAAAAAGGGAAGTGAAACAGCTTTGATTAAACTCAGAAAGAATCTAAGCATATTCAGGAATGATTCGTAAATGGTATTATTTGCATGAATAAGACACATTCAGAATGCAACAGCAGGAGGATAAAAGAAGTCTGACATAACTGGACTTACACCAGAGGCAATAAACTGAGGTAGGGCACAGTGCAGATAAAGTAATTCTATCTGGTAGCACTCCATATCTGGAGTACCCACTCCCAGTAGCAGCTGAATGTTATCAGTTGTTAGAAGGCATTTTCATTTGTTTTAAATTCCGTGAGTAACTGGACTCAAATTTAGAAGCTCAACTTACTTTTGATAAAAAGACTGTGGATAAGTGTTAGAAGTATAATCTCCTTAATATTAATTCTGACGCATGAAAAACATGGGAATTTATAAATGCACCAAAAGTACTGCATTTTTATGTGACTTCCTACCCTCAGAGTCAGAAATTATGAAAAATAGATTTAATGATCTCTTGTATATTTTAGAACAATTTTGTTAAGTAAGTTTATGCCAGTAAAATTTTATATATTTCCCTGTCCTTTTAAAATTTGGAATACAATTTCAATTGATCTTAGAATAATACATTTTTAAATCAAAGGTAGCATAAAGGATCAGAACAATTATTTCCTTTAACAGGTAGCGTATTTGGAAACACATCAATACTCTAGAAAAATGCATATTATTATTTCCATCAAACATGAAGAATCTTTCAGTTCCTCTAGCTCACTTACGTGCCACGAGAAACAACAATAGATTCTTGGAGTCTGTCAAATCTTAGATTAATAATAAATGAGCACCAAATGATAAACAGAACCTTTCACTGTTCTATTGCTGAAGGTTACTGCAGGGTAAATACTAACAGGAAACCGAGCAATGTTAAACATACAGCTTAATAGATACATTATTTACAACCTGAAAATAAATCCAAAATTCACACTAAACTAAAAGGATTATGTTATCAGCTAATAGGCATATGTTAAAAAATAATGTACTTTGAAACAAAAATTATATGGAAAATATTTTAAAATAAACTAATTTTCAATATTTAGTTGCAGAAATGTCCAGGGAATTTAGAGTTTTGTTAGGCTGTACAACTAAACCTTTTGATTTGTTGATGCTGCTGAGGTATGTATGTATGAGAGATGTATGATAATTGGGAGGAAAAATGCTATTTGGGAAGGGTAAAGGACCTAAAATTTCAGCAGAATTTTGGTGGAGAGAATTAAATTACCCAAATCAGAATATGTTCAGAAGAGAGTCGTTGCTATAGTCATGCTTACAGAGTTGCTATAGTCATGCTTACAGAGTGACAGACCCCAAATTTTTTTTTTAGAAAAAGAAGACAAGAAAATACCTTCTGAGACCAGATTTTAATATGGCCAGCTGGAGGATCATGCATTTAGGAATCTTACCTAAAAGATTCATGAAAGCAGAAACAATAAGGAGCATCTCAGAGTCCCAATACAAAATTAGACCAGCCATATCATCATATCCTATTCATCCTGTCATGAATAGGAAAGCAAGCAGAAATAGATGTTTAGAAATAGGTATTTGAGGGAATCTTTTCCTTTGTTTAGCACATAGGTGAAACTACTAACAATCTAATAGTAGGGACTCCTTGTCAAAAGTCTGTTGAAAACACGCTTCATCCTGAAAGCAGCTCAGTAGCAGAGTTGCCTACTTCTTATATGTAAATCAAAATTACTTTTATTAAAAAACAGATAGGAAACACAGATCAAGGAGATACCATGCTTAAAAAATAACTATGAATGCCTAAATTTCTTTTCCCAGTGCATCAACACTTTTTCTGGGCAATGAGTATGTGATTCTAACTAGGAACTGCTCTGCTCACAGGGATTTTGAGTCCTCACCCACCAGGCTGGTTGTACCCTATAGTGCTTAGGTTAGGTTGCTATACAATCTGTCTCCTATCCAAAGACATGAGACTGCTGTGGAAGCATTTCATTAAACACAATGTCACTTTAGTGTCTCTCTCTCTCTCTCTGTGACCATCTTAATGCTCTGATTTCCTTAAGGGAGGTTACCTATGTTTTTGATGCCAGTGAGGGGACCCCACTGTAAATAGTAAGTGTTAGTGTAAATTGCATATTCAGAACAGCTTGAGAAGATTTGGAAATGTACTCCTGGATTTTGCAGCAAAGGTGGGCAGAAGATTGTATGCCAAGAGGATTGCATTCAGATTCCTGGACAGTTTCTGCTACTGGAACTTGCATTTAGGGCTCTTCTTTAGAGGAAGAAGGGGAGGCAGCAGGGTAAGGTCTGTTACTGATGGATGCAAGATAAGCAAATAATCATCATTCCACCAAAGACTAGACTTGGGAATGAGAGAGCATTAATTAATCTACTTCTAACTCAGCTGATCCTTCATAACACCTCTCCTGAATATACAAATAAAGCACTTCTCCCATCCAGGACAAATGCTTTGGGTTGGACAGGACCTTAAAGATCATTTAGTTCCACCCCCCTCCCCACTATGGACAGGGACATCTTCCACTAGACCAGGTTGTAAAGTTCAAAAATAAAGAACAGCTAGCCCTTTTCTGATTATTTTGCTACCAAAATCTCAGACCATTTTATGACCAAAATTAATTATGCATGTATCATTCAATCTAATATCATTCCTTTCTCAAATACAAACATTAACAGACAACCATAACAAGTTCCCACAAAATTATTTTTTCAGAATAGAGAAAAGGCAGAGAGAATGGATATCACCAATCCATCATTGTCATTTGTATTCCTTGCACAGTTAGCACTGTGCTTTCAGCCTTTACATTCAGCCATTCTTCTGAGGTTTCTACCATTTTCCCACTCTTTTTCTGCCTGGTCCTTGTGTTGCCACTTACTCCTGGACTATTGTTGGATTATTTGGCTGTACAGAATAAGTTAACAAACATAACATACCTAAAACCATACAATAAAAGGAGCACCAGGAGGTCCTTACCATTCACCTCTGGCAGGAATTTCAAGCTTTGCTTTCTTCAAGCCCTCATCTTCTTAGCCCAGTGGCCACTGAAGGAAGCAAAACAGCCAACAGAACATCACAAAATATATAGATGAATTTTCAAATCAGCTCAATAAAAGCTGAAAGTCTCAAGTGCTTCTCTGCTTAATCACTTTGTACTTTTTTTACTGCTGCACAGGTCCAGGGCTTAGGAGAGCAGATAGAACAAAGGGCAAATCACAGCTTAAAATCACCATATTTTGAGTTTTAATTTTTCTTCTTAATGTAAAGATGGTGGTATATTAGGAGGCAGTGACATAATTAGTGAAAATCATACCAATTATACTAAGTTCCCATTAGTCCTCTATTGTACATTCCCTTCTGCCATCCCTATTATATGCTTATTTCTATAATTCCAGGAAAGAGAACATGCTAGATTCTCCTACGTGACAAGCTTAGAAACCAATGGATTTAAACACAATGGTAAGTGTTCTTCAGCACCCAAACAAAAAAAAAAAAAAAAAAAAGGGAAAAAAAAAAAAGCCCAAACATTGTG
>VXAX01007262.1:170618-221046 GCA_013399835.1 Leptocoma aspasia
AAAAAAAAAAAAAGGGAAAGAGAATAAAGGCCTAAACTTGGTCACTAAGGGTGCTCCACATAGTTTCACCCTTCACAGCCTCAGGGCCCCTCCTTCACTTTCATAGTTTTCAAGAGCAGTCTCATCTCAGGGTGACTCTTATGGACTTCACCAGCAAGAATTCACAGTCTCCTCAAGAATTACTGCAAAACCTTCTATGTGAAATGCCCAAATGCCTTGCAAATATGTGTTCACTAAATTCCATTGCAGTCAGTGACATTTTTTATTATTGAGAAACAGGCAGGTTGAAATAAGAGAAGGTAAGTGACCTTCCTGAAATTATAGTAGAAGCCAGAGGTATATTTTAAATATCCTTGCTGTCTTCTGATAAGAGCAGTACATTTTCTTAGCCCATCTGCAATTTTGGTGCTCAGATCATTCATGGTTCAATGAACATCCAAATTAACAGAGTATTAAAGAAAAAATGGCCTGAGATACTGTTCAAGTCTATCATGGGAAACCTGTTCAGACTAACACCAGTCCAGTCATAAAAAATTGCTCATGACAGTCTGGTACTAGTAGAAAGTCTGATATTCAGTGCCAGTTACTATTTGGCAGAGGCCTTTAATTCCATGCTATAATTTCAGGCACTCACAGAAAGAAAGAGTAAAAACCATCTCCATTTCTATATATTCTTCAGATCAGCACACTTGCAAATGGGGAAGAAAAAAGAAACCACAGCAAATGCCATGTGTTTTATAAACCTCAAAAGCCTTTTTCTACATGCTTTCTGCACACCAAAGCATTCACTAAATCTGGTCCATCAGGAAGAATTCACTTGAGGGACTGTCTTGTTGATTTCTATCAGGAACCAAGGAAAGCAATTTTCCAGAGAAGATGCATGAAAAACCCACACATTTCTTATGAATATTTCACTGAGGACAGAGCTGCAAAAAGAGAAACAATGGGAGTCATCCCCTTGTACTTACCACCCAGCCAAGAAAGTGGCAGTCTCTCAGCATAATCAGATCATCAGACTGCTCTGCAGTGTGGCCAGCCTTTGTTTCCTTTATGTGCGTGTTCATTACTTATCTGTGCTGAAAATCAAAGCTTAATGGCTGACACCCATTTTTAATGAATCAGTGTGACAGACAGAAGGGACATGATCATTACTGCCACCCCAATATATGCAAACATTGCTTTTATTCAACTGCCCTTTCCACACCACTTGATCAAATTGGACATGTTTCTTGTGGATCATATGCCCAACTAATTTATAAACATCAGCTGTTTCAGACCAAGAGGTTTTCTTTGTATTCTACATAGCCCATTACTCCCCTCCAGTAATAATAATGACCTGCTTTCTTTAAATAAATAATAAATAAATAGAAACAGAGTAAACTGAGTCTAGTGAGAGGTTTAGAGATGGTAGAGCTTGTTTCTGCCTTTGTTCTACTTCTGTAAATTATTATGCTGCAGCTACAAGGAGAACATAAGCCATTATGACCTGCAGCATTTCTCCAGGGATACAGTACAAAAGTGGTCTATCAGAAATGCAATCAATTCCAGAGATGACTGCTTCCTGCACGCTTCCAAGCTGCTGCTTTATAAAACAGCTCCCCATAAAAGGAGCAGGAAATGCATGACATCGTTTAGCAACCAGTCATTAGAACTTAATGGAAGAGGATTAAAAT
The DNA here is from genome assembly GCA_013399835.1 of Leptocoma aspasia. Taxonomy (NCBI): domain Eukaryota; kingdom Metazoa; phylum Chordata; class Aves; order Passeriformes; family Nectariniidae; genus Leptocoma; species Leptocoma aspasia. Next base: position 172,292 of record VXAX01007262.1, read on the forward strand.
AAAAAAATGCCATGCTTACAGACCTTTCCATACATTACCACAGCCTTTGAGAAGAGGAATTGGTGACATATTGGTAGAGTCTTAACCCTTTCCTCTACCTTCAGGGATGGAAATATCCAACATTCAAATAAAAATCTTATTAGAAGTATAAGTCAAACAAAAATCAAACCTCTGAATGAAAGTGGAGTCAAAGGTTAGATTTCTCAATTTTTACCTAAAAATCCCTGGGGGAAATCGAAACGTGTTCTCTAATCTTGATTTCTCTGACCTGGCTTTCCTCAGGTGCTGTAGCATGACATTTCTTGTGTTTTAGCAGTTGTCTCATTTCTAGTTGCCTACATTAAAGTGCTTGTGCATTTCCTCTTGCACGTGCTTAAGGTACAGTGAGAACAAACCAAATAACCTCTGAAATGATGTTCCTACTGATTTATTATGAAGACAGTTTGTATACTGAAAACACCTAGTGCACAGTATCATGTGCATTGATAATAATTCTGGCATAGCTTTTTTCTAGAGCAAAGCAAGTATTTACAGCTACACCAGAATACTGGTGATGAAGTCATTCTTATCACAATCAAAAGATAACTTGAACAGTAGGAATACATCCATCTCTTGAGGTTCAGCTGTCTCTAAATCACCCCCAGAAGATTCTATGAATCTTTCTCCCCCTGCAAGTTTTAGAACTGACGCCTGCATGGTGCTGATAACCAATATCTGTAAAAATGCTTTTTCCACTATATGTTAAATTATGTCGCTAAAAATAAGCTACAGATCATCTATCTTTAAAAAGCATATTATGTATCTGTTAATGATTACATATCTCTTAAATGACAAGTCTTTTCACTGCACTAAGCCAGAAGCCAGAGTAGAGGTATGTTCTTTTTTGGCAACTTTTCTGTCTCTCACACCACACAAGCACTTGGGAGTCAGAGCACTGCCCGGCATGCAAATGACAGAGCTGCGTGGTCACACCTTGCCATCCCATAGCCTGAGGTCATTGCCAGCAAAGTGCAGTTACAGGAATTCAAGGTACTCAGCTGGTAGGAAACAATATCTTACAGTACTGTGAGAAGTGTTGACTCACAAGATTTGTCTGACTCACATTAAATATTTACTGTTATTCATTACTTTAATCATTCAGCTGTAATAAAAAGTATTCCCTGCAGCCATGCCACCCCAGGCTGTGATCCAGCCATGCTCCACACCCAAGGTAATGTCAGCAAGCCAGCAAATGCTGTCTCCTGCCACCTCCAAAGCAGTGTGGCAAGGACAGTTTAACACTGGGAACAGCTGCCACCCCATGACCAAAACCTCATCCAGAAGAAGCAGCTGGGAAAAGGTGTAGCTGAAAGCATTGCACGCTGGATGAAAATAAAAAAGCATTCGGGACATTTCTGACTATTAGATCAAGGAAGATGCCTTCTCCCAAAGCACAAAACTTTAATTCATCACTCTAAACCAATTGATCTTCATTTGATTCAGAGTTTGACAGTCTTTGTGTGGTTTTGGCACAGCATCACCTGACTATACCACTTCTCTAAGGACGATGTTTCAAATCTCCTACTATTGCAATCAAATATTTCATTCCTCATGTCATAAATGTCAAATATAATGTTGCTGTTTATTGCTAAAAATCGTGTTCAACCCAAAGCTAGATTTATTTCACTACTATACAAAAGCATTTGTATACATATAAGAAAAAGCTGTTCTTCATGCCAAAAATGACATAAACACCAAGACTAAGAAACTTGAGATGTCCCTCAGCTATCTCTCTTCCTTTTTTCCAACTGCGCATTTAACACACCCAGGTTTTTTTTATACCTGTGAAATTATGCCATGTTGCAACAATAAAGCCTAAATCAAAATGAACATAAAATATCAATAGGAAATTGTGGCTGGTTCAAATTAATACCCTTTATTATTGCAGTCATGCTGAAAATCATCTAAATGACTCATTTAAATCTTCCTTAGAAAAACACACTTTAATTTAACATGCACAGGATTTTGAGAAGCAGTTCTAGTGCAGAAACCACCAGCACCAGCCACAAAGGTAAAATTCAGATCTAACTGTCTATCCCAAGATCATTTTCACAGCACTTCTCATATCTAATAATTTTTTTTTAAGTATATAGAAACAAAATACAATACAAGAAAGAATGTAACACTGCCTCAGAGCAAGGGCTTACTTCAAACTATGCCGTGCTTTCAGCTGTGGTCATGAGGGGACATGTAGGGAAGAGAAAGAAAAGGGAATATATGGGATCTACCCATTTTCAGCCACAGAGATTTTCCAATTCTGGCACAACTGGCAACCCAGTTAGTAAATGTCAACATATCTCTCTCCCAAGCATTTGTCCAGTCTGCTTTCACACCCACCTGAACTTCACCTATATGAAACATCCTTTGACAAGGAGTTCCACAGGTTCACTGCATGCCACACAAAGAATCATATCCTTTCCTTTGTTTTAAACCTGATTCAAATTAATGCAGTACCTAATCCTATGGGATCTCTATCTGAAAAATACAATGACCAGTTGATCTCTAGCATTCCTCTCCATGCCACTCAGAATTGTGTGGACCTCTCTCTTACTTCCAAATAATTTATATTTGAGGTTGAAGCATTCACTTCAGCTATTCACATTGTACAGTAGATAATAGGAGTGCATTTGTAAAACAATATTATTGATGTAGAGTCTCCAGCACCCTCAGCAGGCTTTTTTCTTCCAATTAGTATAAAATTGGTCCTGCAGATTGTATAGTCATTAACAGTTGGATTGCACTGAGCATACTCCAGAATTGCACTAGGCATGTTCCAACATAGGCTGGTTTTGTTTCCAAATGGAATTTGGTTCAAGTGCTCCAGACTGTCCTCTGTTTGAACCAAAGTGCAGTAAGTGAGGATGATTTGAAGATTTATTTCAAAACAACATGCCTGATATGAACTAAAACTGGCAGATTTACCTTGGTTTTCCTTACACAGAAGCTGCTCCATAACTCTGAGTTGTCCTTGTCACAATGCACTGAACATTTTTTCCTTTAAGGACATACTTTTTGAAGATAGGAGGACCAGAATTGCACACAGCCATCAAGGTGAAAACCATGAATGTATTTGCTTTCATAATTATGTCTTCTGTTTTCTCCTTTATTCCTTTCCTAATATTTCTATTTGTTTTCTTTTCATACAGCTGCTGAACACTAAGCTGACAATACCATGGTCCACAAGGTCTCATTCCTGAATAGTAATGGCCTCTCAAAACACAACATTTTATATATTAAGTCAAAATTGCTTTTCCCTGTATGTATTGCTATACATTTATCCATGTATCTCATTTTTGACACACATGTGAAATCTAACAATTGATAGAAACCTCTCACATAGGACAGAAGTCAATTAATCAGCCCGTTATGTACCACAATGTTCTTCTGAGGTATGTAAACATTATTATGTCCACTTAAACACTGTTATATCAATTTTTCAAGAGATAAACCCACTTGGAAAAGCAAACTCAAACAAGGGGGGAGCTTTTCATCAGTGAAACAATGAATTCCCCCTAAATTTCTCCTACTTTTAGTAGATTAAAAACTTGCCACAACTAGAAAGGAATCCTGAAAAACCCTTCTGGTAGAGCTACTTCCAGCACAGATCCTCCAGTTAATATGCAATTTAGGACCACTAGTATCACCTAAATAACACATTATAACCTTGGGTAATCATGTCAGAAAAGAGCATCCAAAAGTTAATTATGCTTTTGAATTGCCTGGCTGTTCCTCACCACTTGCCAAGAGCAACCTTAGGAAGGACAGTCAGGTGCTCCAAACAGCAGCATTCTCTGGTAATAGTAACTCAAGTTCAAATAAGCACAGCTAAGCTCCCTCTTTTTCACACTGAGATATTAAAGGCTTCTAAATTTAATACAAAGCTGCTGAATTTTAAGAATTTTAATGCATAACACCATATGATAGGCTCTAGAAAGAGAATTTTTGAAAACACAAAAGAAAACATATTAAAGAGACATTGTAGCTCAGATCTAAATTCTGGCAGGACATAACAGATATCTTAGTCAGCCAATACATCAGACTTGTTATGGGAATAGCTTAACTAAAAAAAAACCTCACATTTTAATTTCATACTTTCAATTACTTGGTCAAAAAACTTGCATTGTAGCTTTTTTTTTTCTCTCTTAAGGAAAGATTGAGAGATATGAATGTTCCAGAATCAGAACAGAGACCCTTGAGAAGAAGGATATTAATCTGAAAATCACGAGATTAAATATACCTAATGCATTCTATTATATAAAACATATTTATTGTATAATTTAAATATATTTCATATATATGCATCTTATTGATGCCTTCTGGCTTTATAGTGTCAGCATTCCCTCAGGTTGCATATTCTTCATAAAAATGAAACCTGGAGAGCTTTTTGAAAATGAAAGCTTAGATTTTCCTAAACTCCGATTTAGGTCTTGGAAAGCAGCCTTTTGAGGCAAATGCCCTCATGCTCGGCTTTTCTCAGGGTAAGGACTTTTTACCCAGGGTGATGAAAGCTGATCCAGTGCAGTGTGAATGCCAGATATTAAGGTGTGCAGGTCTAAAGCACTGTGGTTTTAGTGTATTTGAGCTTCCTTCCCTCTGGCCAGGTCAAGTGTCTTTGCTTTTCAGTTGAAAGGCTTGTACCTTCCTCTATAACAAAAAGACCCCACACAAAACAAGACTGAACAATCTCCTGGATTGCACAAGGCAGAAACCTTTTAGGCATCAGTGAAATTCTTGAAGAAACGGAATTACTGGGGAAATCAAAGCAATATCTCATTGTCTGCTGAGCTCTTCCTGCCCAGTCCCCTCCAGCCTGTGCTCCAGCAGGAGAGGGGCTGAGCAGGACCAGCCAAGATCTGTCCAAGTGCTTTGCCCTGTGCACCCTGCAGGTACATCACTGCAAGCTGCCAGTGCAGATGAAGTCACAGCAGGACAAGGAGAGCTAAGCCAGCACAGATTATATCTGTGACCACACCAAAATGCGCTGGATGCTGTAAAAGCACCTTTGTGTGGGATTCAGAAGTCATCCTCATCGGTAAGGCAATATCAATTAAACTATTGTGTCCTAAGCCTTCTAGGGTTATGTCCTCAAAAAATATGCAAGAAAGTTCTGAAGGTTCAAGTCTGCATCCATACCTGAAGGATTTTCTTTGAAGGAGTAATTGCAGGGATTTCCTTAGACAAGGATCTTCTCCAGAAACTTTGTCTTGTACAATGATTTCTTGACCTGGAGAAGTGTGTTCATTATGAATCTCTCTTTTTCACTAAGGAAATGTGATTAATGTAATGCTAAGACACCACTAATTAAGAAAGGCTTCTCATTTCATGTGTTTTCTTTTTCCAGTCTGTTGATTGGAGATATTTTTTAGCCTTAACTTTTAGATTAAAGTAGTGGTTAAAACAATCAAAATGAAAATATATTAGCTATTTTTGTAGTCTGTAGGGATAACATAATCCATTTAGCCTTTCATAAAACCACATAGAGAGAATAACAGAATTTTAGGAAGTGTATTAATTAACAAGTATGTATGTCTGTGACTGTACCTAATACCCACAACTACAATATATACCACTGTATATCCAAGCATATCATACCTGGATGAACTCCAGAGAATACATGGGGAAAACCTATACACTAGAGCCAGCATATGATGGAGAATCCTTTTAAAAGGTCACTGGCATAGAACTAAACCTGTTAAAGGAGGTTTTACTATACTCCATAAGTGTGCTTTGAAGATGTTTCCATTATATTCAATTACTATTGATTCATTAGGTACATGAACTGTAAAGCTCAAATTAAAAACCTTTTTCTTTTCTTCTTTAAAACCAGCGTGGAACCTTAAATAGATTTACTCTGTACCAAAAAAAAAAAAAGAGTGATAAAAGCATTAATTAGAAAAATGGTAACCCAAATTTCCTGGCCTTCTTTCTTTAATGTCTAAGTAACCATGGTCTCCCTGGCTTTCTGAGATGAGGCAGCAGATGATGCACCTTCCAAAGCTCTTAGATGGCTTGTCTTCAGCATGAACATGCCTTGGCATGTCCCACAGCTAAGCCTGCTTGCTCACACACTCTGTCCCTCCTGTCTCTGGCAGGACAAGGTCCCAGTGCTGGGAATCCCAGACAGAAAAGAGGAAAGCAGAAAAGGAAGAATGGCTTTATTTGACTAATCAGGCTTCTGACACACTGACTCTGAGAGCCTTTCTCAGGGCAGGGGAAGGGTTGGCAAAACACAGTGCTGGGAATGGGTCTGGCAAGGGGAATTCTGCTCCCAGGGTACATTACAAAAGCTAGGGGATAACTGCTGGGTTTTGCTGAGCTTTCATCATTCTGTGGATGAAGTCCAGCCTTTACTGGTGACCCAGTGGCCAGACTGTGTAAACCCCAAGAGCCTTTCCTTGTATAAGGTTCTTAATCCTCTGGCCCTGCCCCAGAGCATTTAAGAATTTAGATAATCCTCCAGATGTTACAGCATCAGTAAAAGGCTTTGCCAGCCGGACTGAAACAAAAATACTTCAGACCTTCCCTGGGAGAGTGAAATATGCCTCTCTCTAGGTAGCTTGCCACTTCATGTTTAAAAGCCTGTCACCTCTGCTACTCAGGCTTTGATAGCCACTCATAGAAATAATAAATAGTCAGAGTTATTTAAAATACCTCTGATTATACCTTCTGATTGCCTTGCAATTAATAGATAATCTGAGACAGCACGAGTCACCTCATCCTTCCAATGCCCTCCCATGTATTAGTGAGTGGCCAGACTTCCTTAGGACAAAAAAATCCTAAACATTGCCAGCGCTCACCAAAACAATAATACACCCAGGCCTTTATTTCTAACATTCTGCAGCTAGCAGGTGGCTTTGAGCCTCATTTGTGGGAATTCACCAGGCCAGATTGAAACCATAGGGATGCACTGTTTTACCACAGACGTCTACAACCTCCCTGCTGCTGCACTTCTTGCTGAGATGGAGGCAGATTCAGGCTGGATCAGGGCTGTGGTGGTAAGGGCAGACACAGCCCATATGCCCCATTCAACCCAGTGTGACTGGCAGCTGGCAAAACATCAGTCCCTGCCCCAGTGATGCTGCAACAGGGCTAGGCTCCAGGTCCCACAGCCTTGTCCAGCCACTGAAACAGATTTTTGAAAGAACAGTTGGGATTCAATAGCAACAGGAATTTTGATTACTTACTCAAGATGTTTTTATGGAACAGAAAATTCCACCTCTGATCTCCTCTAATCAACCTACAAAATCTTACAGTGTGTATATCTGTATACAAATTACTGTGGTCAGTTGATTTTTCCATAAGGATTGCCTAGACACAGTTGATTTTAGATAACCATTTCCAGTATAGATCTTCTGCTCTGCTTAATCTTTTTGAAATTTCCCCCTCCAGTGTGATGGAAACAAGTCCACAAGTAAGGACAAGTACTTTTTTATGCCTGCTATATCCAGTGCTGTAATTGTGACAGGTTGCAGCTTCATCAAATTTCTCCCATAGCAGCTACTTCTGCTCAGCCCCCAGCAGGGATCCAGACCAACCTGCAGGTACATTCACACATGAATAAACTTCCACCAGAGGCTGCTGCTTTAATGAACTCTATGTGCAATTCAGACAAATTCTGGTCTACCATCATTTTTATCCACTTAAATATGTTTTAGCCTGTCTAGTGAACAGAAAGAGGAAGCCATTACTTTTGCAAATGTAACAAGAAAAGTGTCAGTTCCATTATTTACACCTGAGTTGGGCAAGGTAGAGGATAATGTATGGTAGAGACCAATTCAGCATGGAATGGACTAAACAACCCACTGAACTCCATTTCATCAGCAATTTACTGACTTTCATTTCATTTTCCTGCATCAATAAGTTTGGTTATTAAGGCACAGACCCCTGCCATGCCTCTGAAAGGCCTCAGCACTGCTTTATACAGCAATTTCACTTCCCCAACACTAAAAGAATCTTATTTTCTTCATATTGAGGATATGTTCAATCTAACTTAAAACATCTGTGCCCAATAGTTTAAACAATGCCAAAAGCCCTGCTCTCCAGCTCCATCTTCAACAACTCCCTATGGTCACATGCTAAGAGGACTTCTCAAAGGAGTTCTAAAGGCCAAGAATATAATTTTCATATAAGTAATTTTCAAAGTCCAAACTTCAATAGGAGTTGGCTAAATCACTGCACAATTATTTGAAAATTCTGTGCTTGTCTTTTTTTGTTACTTTATGGGGTTATAGAAAAAGTCTTAAAGCTATACATGGTCCAAAGGAGAAATTTAATCTTGCAGAGTTTCATTTCTGCTAATTGCTAAAGCCAAAAGGAAGTCTGTCAAAGGCTAATAATTCCCCAGCATCTTCTGAGACGTGAACATACATTATCAAATAAGATTATGCATTACATTTGTCCTTTAGAGGGCATTCTATGAATAAGGAGTATGCTCTGGGTAACATGGAGGGTCAGACCTACTCTGGTGTATATTTCCATATTTGCACTTAGGCTAATGAAAATGCATGAGTTACACCACTTGCAGACATTACTCTTTGTCTTTAAATGTTTATTCTAAAAGCCTGAACTGACCTAAATCATTTCAAATGGGTCTACATGCCTTCTCAATAGGTTTCACACATAGCTTACAACTGCTATTTTCTGTATTCTTTTTGCCTATGTGTCTTTCTTGGTTGATAAAGAAGTAGAGTCACCCAAAAGGAATGGTTGTTGCCACTGTCCCACAGACTTCACTGGTAGGAACAGTTTCCTACCTGACTTCTCTTTTCCTAGGTCTAGTGATGTAGGTATATTTAAATAAGGAGTTCTAGAAACCAAAGGTTCATCAGCTGTATGCAAACTAATTAATTTTAGGGGTATTATCAGACTGTCACTCCATAAGAATAAAAAAAAATAATTTGAAATAACTATGTATAACTAGTATAACTAATAACCTGTCACATCTGGTTCATTCAAAAGAATTAATATTATGGCTAATAATCAAAAAATATTAGAAGGTCTACAGCACCTTACTAAACCTTGTAGTTAGGTCTTCACTAAAAGTGACTTTTAGCATGGAGTCCCTGAAAATTTTCCAGGTCAGTGATTTTATTGACATGGTTTTGGAAACCAGAATTGTAAAGACAGTTGGACTGGAAGAAAGATCCATGGATGTAAAACATGAACTATAAGATAAATTTTTAGATAATCAACCAGCTTGGATCAGAGAGATGTAAGTACACTTAAAGAAGAAAGTCCAAAATATATTGGGAGAACGTAATGTAACAAGAGGGGAAATGTCCTCTTCAAAGTTTAGGCTGGTAAAAGAAAATATGGGGTTGCCTACCAAGAAAGATAGAATAAAGAACTCAAGAAGCTCTCCAGCAAACCTTCAGCCTCAAAGCAGGACCCAGTCATTACATGCAGTCATTTAAATCATGGTGGGAATACACTTCCAAGAGGAAAATACAGAATATACTTTGCCTTATCTCTCATTAATGTGTTTAAACCTGTGAAAAGAAACATGTTTTTTGAGGTTATTTGAACATCTAAAGTTGATCTTAAGCATGTGCCTGTGGGTTGACAGAGGGCATTAAATATGAGATTAGAATTCCTGCCCCCAGTCTGAAAGGTTGCATAATTCTGAGCTGTTGGGCTGATGTAACAAAATGTGTAAAATTACCCATAAGATTAACTCTCCCCTGTGCAGTGGTGACTTCAGTATGACAAAGGGGTATAAAGAAGTTGAACTTCTGCTTGTTTTCTGGGACTCAGAAAAGGCTGCACAGTCACTTGTGCCTTGAAATGAAACTCCAAACCAGTTACTCACAGAATCAGCAGCTCTGTTCTCCCTGATCATTGTAATTGTGCACTGTGCTCAGAGGCATAGAAGACTTCTCCTCAGTATATAATTTTCCAGAATATTTGCCACAAAAAAAAAAAAAAAAAAAGACAGTCTGCTGTAAGTGCCACTTATTCTAGCAAAAAAAGCCTCTAATTCTTACATGTCTCAGAATTTCCAGTGTTTGATAGTTTGGACTCTCTGGCTTCCCAGCACATTCTAAGCAGGTCTTTCATCAATCCCACTTTCTGCAATCTTTAAAATCAAATATTGCTAGTGGGGACAATCTTAACATGCAGAGTGTTTATTTTAAAAGCAGTCTTATATCTATGGGACAGAGGTATCCAGGTTCCTTCAAGCATACCTATTTTCCTAAAACCTCAAAGATCATCAGAAGAAATAATGCAATAAAAAGTTTCCATCAGAAGAAATAATGCAATAAAAAGTTTCCAGTAAAGCAGGAAACAATTTTCCACCTCTTCTGAGAATCCATTTACTAAACTAGGGAGAATAAAACAAAGATTTATAGGATTAAAAGATGAGCATCATGCAAAGAAGGAGCAATCAAAAATCTGTGTATTCAGCAGAACCAAAGCAATTTCATACCCTTCACAATCTAGGGAAAATCAATTCAAAATTCAAATTGGATTATGTGTATGTATGGGCATCCATTTGTGTGTGTGTGAGGCCAGCCATGCCTCTCTCATCTACTCCACATCTGATTTTTCCTCTCTGAGATTCTATTTATTCATTACATGCACTGGCTGAACCATACTTTGAGAACCTTGATAAATGCCAGCTATTGCTATCCAGTTAATTACCTCTGTGTTGTGTACCTAAGTGTAAAAATGTGCAAGCCCCAAACCTTTCGGCTGAGCAGGTGTGTGGTTCCTCAGACTGGCTGCGTATCTTCCAGTAGCATAAAAGGGAAACTTTGTCAGTTTGATGTGCATTTCACAGGGAGCACATGCAAACCTCTCCTAGAAATCAACCACAAAACAAATGGATGAGGTAGAGTCTTTTCACTTGGCAATTTTTTTCATTTCTCTTTGGTATAATCTCAGCTGAAGCATGTCCAGGTCCTGAGAGCAGGTATACACTTACTAAAGTCAGAAAGAAGGAAGATCTGAGTGAGTAGAAGTGATGAGTCTGTTTTCAATAGCAGAACTCGGCACAGACAGCACAAGAGAAACCTGAACAGACACATCCACCACTCAGGGAGCTGCTTAAACCTCACCAGCAGCAGCTGACGCTATAGCCACCTGCCTGATCAAGCCATACAAGAGGGAAAACATTTAAACAGTTTGTCTGACATGACACAAGACAACTGATAAACTCAGCAAGCTAAAAACATCAAATTTTTCTAAATGACAGATCTCGGTTGCAGCATGTCCTTGTGCAAGAACTTGCTTAACAGGGAGAAGAAACTCAGTCCAAAGATGAAGAACTCTTATCTCTGTTTCCAAAACTCAGGAATGCAACTAAAGATTTTAAAGGAACAGCTTTGAAGAATTCTGTAATAGTATTTATATCCTATATAAATAATATTTGTAGCTGCCTTTAGCCTTTGACAAAATGTCAGCAACAGCAAATATACTTCCTTCCTCACTAGCCTATCTGTACAGAGAGCATACCTCTGTTATTCATGTCCACCTTCCAGTCACCAGCAATTTTTGCTTCCTCAGTCTGTAGGAGAATGATTGCAGGAGATCATTCAACAGCAGGAGAAAAATGAGACAGATTAGTCAACAAAAAAATGAAAATGTGTTAAAACAATGTTAAGCATAACAATTAAACCCATACTTTGCTCAATGTATATGAAGAAACCACTTTGTGATTTCCTAAAGATCTAAAAATCTTTAGTTCCACTTTATTCTAGACAGCAGAGGGTTAGAATAACAGTTTTTATCTGTGATCCTGCCTTCTCTTTGTCAACTGAAACAAGCTGAGATTTAATCCCTTTCTGGCTCCTTTTCCTCAGATGTTGTTTATTGGGTTGAAGTTATGTGAAAACCAACACAAATGTGAATTTTATCGCCCTTTCATTGGAAGTGCCAGCAAATTACTCCATCTTAGTGTTCACAGTCCTGAGCCAGTCAGTGGTAAATCTCCCTTTCTACTGAAATCGCCTTTTAGTAGCAATCTCATAACTCCTGAGGAACAGAAGTTATGACAAAGCTCAAATCTGTGGTAAGAGAAGGTATCTGAGACCTCCTGTATGTCTGTCACAGGGAATCAGTAATTGATCTAAATCAAGTGCTGCAGGATGTGTTCCCAGTAGCTGATGCTCTCATTGTAGCAAGTTTTGCTTTCTGGGAAGCTAGAGGATACTAGGTCTGTATTTGTATTTGCTAGTTTGGAAATATCTGGAAAGTTAACTTTACTGCTTACCATGTTTTCAAATGCAGTCCAGGTTCATCCCAGGCTCACTTTAAATTTAATTAGGATTTTGGTAACATCAAGTTTCTGCCACAGGCAGTGATTAGAGAGAGGTGTAGAATCAGCCTTTGCAAGTGCATTTCTCTTATTGTGATTAGAAAGGGATGGCTGTATTCCTAAAATGAATATCCCAGAAACCAAAATTAAAAGATACAAGTCTGTCCGCTGGTTTCATAGCAGCCACAAGTATTTGACTGAATCACTAGCAGCATTCCTGATGAAAATACTCCTAGCACTGCACAGCCTGACTGGCTCAAGGCTGATTCCAGTTCAAATTCAGGATTTCACACAAAACCTATGAAACCCTCCTCTAAACTTTCCTGTCACCATCTACAAAGGGACATTGGCCTGTGTACATTTGATAGAGGCCACCCAGCCCCCCTCATCTGACAGAGCAGGTGTGCTATGAACGGAGAAAAAGAGTGGTTTTAGTCCCCAAAGAAAGACTAATTTATAGAAAGAAAGATGTCAGGGTTGGATTTCAGTTCAGGTACAGAAAAGAAAGCTGTGTAGTACCATCCATCCCTTTACCCAGGGCCATACAGAATAACCCTCATGTCTTCACTGCCTAATTCCAAGTTCAGGACCTATGCAGGACATTCATTTTTCTCCTTCTCTCTTCTAGCTGAAGAGCTGATACCAGCATGTAAGCTTTATTCTCCCCAGGAATCCTTATCAGAGGTGCTTTCCCTGCTAAACCCAGGGGAAATCCAAGACCAATTCAATTTGTGAAAGCAAATGGGGTCACCTATCAGCTGCAACCTGATGGGATTGTTTGACAAGGCATTGGGAACACCTATGTACCCCAAAGCATCACACAGTTCAGCTTTTCTGGAGGACAGTGAAATTTGTCCTGGTTGTGGCCAGGATGGGTTAATTTTTGTAAACACAAAGGTTATTCTGTACCACCTCACCTCATTTTCTGGGGACAGGGGGAGGGGTCCCTTCCAGGTCGGGTAGCGTGGTGGCAGTTTGTGTATTGCCAGTTTCCACAGGGTGAGCCTTTCATGTGTGAATTGTTTGCCTTTCTCATACACCCTTTTATTAATATTGTTGCTGTTATGTTAATTTCATATTTCATTGTTGTTTCCAGTAAATTTTTATTATCTCAACTCATGATTTTACCTTTTGTGCCCCAATTCTGCTCTCCAGCCCTCCACAGGGGGAGAGGAAGAGGGCGGGGGGAGTGAGCAAGCACCACATGGTTTGGAGTGTTTCAGTGGGAGCACTGAATTGGGGAACACCCTTCCTAAACCACAACAAATACTTACCTTCAAGTATTTCACAGATGGTTGATTGGCTCTTCCTCATTAATGAATTCAGACTTCACAACATATTGTCTTGACATAAGGAAAACATTTAAAGATTCAAAGACAGTAAATAGCAAAGGACGTTGTCTGAAATAATTTATGTGAATAATGTTCTTTAATTGAGTTCAAAGTCCTTTGAGTATAGGCCTGATAAATACAAAACCTGTGCATAAGACTAGAGACATTTAAAAAATATCTACTTAAGCAATACTAAGAGTCTGATACAAACATAAATGTGAAAAATAAATAATATCAGATTTAGGAGCTTGGTTCTGTTCCTTTCTGACATCCACATTCATTTTGTTGTGGTTTATCCTTGGGAATTTAAAATCAAAAATTCTGAGAACAGAGCAGAATTTAACATTCTAGCTATACTTATGACTTTCATCATTTTCAGTAGCATAAACCAATACTCATGCTTTCTTTCATTGTAGTTTTCAGGTTCTAACACACTAACTATTTTCAAAGCTTTCCTCTTGTTACAGAGATTATGGCCATCTGTCAGCCTCTGCTCAGAGGATGAATTACTCTCCACTGGAATGATGAGGAAAAGTGGCCAGCAAACGGTTGTTACTAACAAGGCTGCAGCACTCTAAGAAGGAGAGAAACCTTCTTTAACAGTTCTTTGTAAACAAATATCCAGAAACAGGCATCTCTGAAATGTCCAATATAACAAATTGAAATGGAGTCTTAAAATGCACTGGGGAAATGATGCTGATACACACATTTTAAGAGAGGAAAGTTGTTAACAATAAGTAGAGCATTTTAGAGAACGTGGATGGACTTTGCTCACAGGACAGCACAAAGTTTAATGAAAAGAGGTCTTGTAGTTGGGGCATGAAAAGACAGTTAGAACACAATGATCTTGATTTGTTCAGATAATTTCTTTTTATACCAGTCAGAACAGGTGGCTGTACCTGTAGAAATGAGGGCCAGACCATTACAGTCTCCTCACCTCCAGCACCTTCAGCCATTACTGTGAGCAAAGCAAGGGTTCATTCTTCCTAATTAATTGTTGGAAAAATTTTCAAAGTCAAAACCAGATCAAAAATATCTGTAAATCATCTCTCTTATCCTCACATTAACCTGGTAGCATTGAAGACAGAAGAACTATGGTGTCCACCATAGTTCCTCATATGCTCCCCAAGTTACCCAGGGAGAGATTGTGCTGTCAGAGCAGCATGCTAACTAAAAATAAGTGAGTAAAAAGAAGAGTTTGCTCAAGAATTTTCCTAGACTGTTAAAACCAGTGAGAAATGCTTCTTCAGAGAAATACTCTAACAAGGAAAACCACTTATGCAAAAGCATCAGAATTTTCTAGGGGAAATGTCATTTTATGCTAGGAAAAAGACATGCAATTTTCTGTCAGGAGAATAAAAATGTTAGTTTTGTGATTGCCCACCTGGGGGGACTCTATCCATTAAACTCACTATTCACTAGAAGAAAGCAAATAGGTAAAAGCTCCTGATGAAGCTGCCACCTTCTGCAAACATTGTTGTCGCCCACACAGATATTGATTAAGGCCCTAGGTTTTCTTCCACATTTTCCTACTTTTCTAACAGTTTTTTTAATTCTTATTATTTTTGTTTCAAATTAAAGTTTTCTAGATAAACAGGTTTTTGTAAAATCTTAAAATCCATGCTGACTCAGTACAACAATACCTTGCAGAAGAACAGCTTTAGGAAAGGATCTGCTATTACAAAAAGCATGGTAAATTAGTTTTTACTGAATGCCTTCCAGGGTCTGTTCAAAAGCCTCTGGTTACTGGGTTATTCACAGATGATATTATTTCCACCCACATGGATTTGCACCAATGTGAAAGGTTAATTTTCATATAAATTACACAGGAAATGGAATGTTACCCCCAGAACTAAGGAAGAAGTAAGTAAAAGAAAATGCAGATGAATGGAATCACTTGAAAGAAAATAAAGGGCAGATTTGAAGTAGTATGTTTTAGTTTGTAAAAATGGTGTAGAGATCACAAGACTTATCTCTTCCTTGCAGAATTTCTCTTCTACACTAACATCAAGGTCCAAATTTCAGTCCCTATAATTTACCTTTTTCCAAGAGGAAAGCCCAATTTCCTGAGCATATTTTGATTCCTTTGTACATATTTGTGAATGGGTTGCTACATAACGTATGGAAGTGTAGTAGAATGTAGCACATTTTCGGTTCCTTCTACAGCAAAATGGTGACATGATTGTTGCAATGAAAACCATCCTGTCCGTGACCTTGAACACTTAGCCTTTGAAGTGAAATTCAAAGAGTAGGAAAGTAGGTTGTGATATTTATCTCTTTCAACTTGGTACATCCAAGACAGAAACATATCCCAGCACAGTCTGCAGAAGATGTCATTCCTTCCTTTAAGAGGGAAAGTCTTTACTTCCAAGATCCTGAAACTTAGTGTCTTGAATGTAGAAAGTCATAATTACAACGAGAGTCCCAGACACCAGTATATTTGCAATCAAAGCTACCTCTGAAGAAAGAATTGAGATAAATGGCAAAGTGAGAGCTGTGCGAGGCAGGAGGAAGAACTGGGAGTAAGGGAATTAAGAAGCAGTGAACAGCAAACATCTGCAAGAAAACTGCTGATTTGTGGCTGAGCAGCTTCTCATACTGAGCCAGATGGTTCATTAGCAAAAAGGCATGGGTAGATGCCAAAGCAGCTTTAACTCTGCAGTGACCAACACCTGTACCTATTGCTTCCAGGGGCATTACAGAGTCAGGGCACTCCAGAGATGTGCCATATAGTTTTGTTAATATTACAATTTGTTAATATTAAGGCTGGCAATATTGAATCACGAGCATCCACTGCAAATTCTAACCTGTAAGTAGCCCCCCAAACATGCATGGATCTAGGTGATAAGACAGCAGATTATTTTTAAAGGTATAACAGATGTGTTGCTTTGTAGCAGCATCTTATTGCTCTTTGCTGTTACTCGTCATTTTATGACCTCTTCTCACCATCCACCAAGTTCCAGGGAAAATGTGACTTTTCCTTAATGTCCAATTTGTTCCATTTTCATTTCTCAAGGCACTAGGCATTCTCTTTCCATCTACACTTTTACCTTTCTCTCAGACACTAATATTACCTATGAGAAGTGCTTGGTTATTCCGCTTAAGGCAGAGACTTACTTTCCTCTTTGTAAATATGAGGCCAAATTTTCAGTTCCTCTTTCCTGTCACCTTAGTCACAACTGTGAGTGAATGAGTTTGTTTGAAAATCAGGCCCACCCAGGCTCATAGAAATTCTCTGTGACAATATTTGTCATATGCTTTAGAGCAAAGATAGAGTGGACAGAGAAATTTTTGCCCTCTTGCACCTCAAAAACATCAGCACTGTAGATTGCCCGTTAAAGAAGGCTCTAAGTGTACCTGGGTTTGTATCTCTGGGGCCATCTCTGTGGAAATCAGGTGATATTTCATGCCACTCTCACCAAGTCTGTAAAATAAATCTGTATTTATACCTTCCCAAGGCCACCTTGCAATGAAAAGGAAAAGAGCTGTGGAGTGAAGGACAATGGCACTAATTTATAATTACAACCCTTTACCCAGGATGATGGGGTACATAAGCATCCATCAAAGACAAATAAGTGCTTAGCAGATACTGAGTCAGGCTTGTAATTTCCCAACCAGCTGGCAAGGACACCCTTTCAATGGCTGAATATGCTTTCTCCCATGCTGATAGCTTTCTGCTTAAGGCTAATATTATATTTAAAAGTATACTTAGCATTATATCAATATAATGCAGTCCCTTTACCTTGCTGGAGACATCTGTCCAGAGTATATATAGCTTTGAAAATCTGGCACCATCAGCAGTGATGATGTTTTCTGTCTTTATTCTGGAAGTGGTGATACCACTTCCAAGAACCTATGTACAAACCACCCAGTATAGCTAGCCAAGGAAAAAAAAAAAGAAAAAAGAATGCTTCTCTTCTTTCTCCACTTGAAATAAAGTCTCCATTGCCTCAGGACATCATTCCACCATGTTCTTTCTATGCCATTTTCCTAGAAACCCAAATGATAAAACTCATATTCTGCACACACTATTCAGGGATTGATCTCAATCTTTCATCATCCTAACCAAATTCTAAAATCAGAAAAAACATCCCAATCACATGTAGCTGGTCTTCCCATTGTCCACTGAAAATCACAGTGTCATTTGAATGTGTCTTCATACACTCCTGAAGGGGCCAAAGAAACTGAGTGATAAAAAACAACTATAGCCACGGCTCAGCTGGCATTGTTCTGAACTCCAGGTGTTGAAAGGCTAAATTTCCTGCTGCCTTACCTTCACCCTTCTGGTCAGAGGGATACACTAAGGTCTCTTGATTAAAAGGTGTGGATATAGACATGAAAAATTAGAAGATTTAACACTTCATCAAATATGTTTTAGAATTGAATTCATCTTTACCTGCCAAAAAGATATCTGGGTTAAGACATCACTACCTGTCTTCCCTTCAGGATATGGGATTCCTTTGTCATTTCCTATTTTTACATCTCACTCTGCTCCTGTTTTTCACTAGCTGCTTCTCTGGGATTTGACCTTAATTCAAGGAAATTTTTGGGTTTTTTATGGAAGTGCCTAATGTGAGAACAGATATCTTTGCTTCGTCCTTGAGAGAATATATCCTTAACTTCTACATCACATAATCTAAAGGTTTACAGTGTTGTATTGTCCTTTGATTTCCTATTTGCACTTCCTCTGATAGCTTGTGTGATTAGGCTCAGCTTGGGTTTACAGAAAAGTCTTGCTTTTCTCTCCTCTCAATGCAAAAGTATTTCTTGCACCTGTGGCGTCTGTTTCAAAGTATTTCAGATGGATCGTTGCCATTTTTCAAACAGCTTGTACTCCAAACCTCCCTGAAATACTTGAACTTTACTGGAATTCTGTTCCCTGCATCTGTCTATGCTCTCAAGAAGTTTCCCTTCTTCCTTCTCACTCCAGTCCTACACTGGAAAAGACTGTGATGGTTTGACCCTGGCTGGATGCCAGACGCCCACCAGAGATACTCTACTCTGTCACTCTCCTCCACAATGGGACAGGGGAGAGAAACCTTGGTTTCTGCAGAGCTGCTCCTCTCACATATTGTTAATCCTCTCTTCTCTGAGCACAATTACAACTGCAAAACAATTTTTTTTTCCTTCTTACATTTGTTATCACAAAGTCATTACTATGATTCCCCACTGGCTTGGCCATGGTCAGTGGTGGGTCTTGGAGCTGGCTGGCAGTGGCTTTGCCAGACATGGGGAAGTTTCTGGCAGCTTATCACAGAAGCCACCCTTGCTACCAAAACCTGGCCACACCAGCCTAATACAAACCCAAATATTCCTTTTGGCTACAGATGTTACAACCTTGCTGCTGCCTCCTATGCAAGGAGCAGGGTGTCAATAAATGAGACAGTGGTTGTGGTTTAGTTAAGAAGTGGTCTGTTATGTCGTTTGATATACATCTGAAACACCTTACCCTCTCACCAGTTATGCATGAGGGGTTGGCATCCCTGGCACATAAAGAGCTGGATGTTCTTCAAAAACAGTAGAGACCTCTTTTCTTTGGCATGTTACAGTTAGTGCATCAATCAGTAAACATTTCTTTGTGCAATCAAACTGAGAAAGGAGCTTAGTTTTGCTATTCATATTTTGGGATAGCACATAGCATAATTTATTAGGATTTGCATTCACGGTCGTGTATATGACAACTGATTTGCAGCTCTGAACCCTCACTACACACCTAGAGATAATCACCAGTAACTGTCTTGTCATTGTTCCCTTGCCTGTCAAGGATGTTTATTCATGGGCCTCTGGCTGTCTTCCCATCACTTTGGCCCTGCTCTCAAGTCACTAGATCTGAGCCTGTGTCTTCACCTCTGTTTCCCACTGTCATTACAGAATAAGCATTTGTATTGCCACCCATCATCACTGAGCTTTGATCAAAACTAAAGTCACTGTCTAGAGCTGTCATTGATTTTATATGCTGGAGACAAAAAAGCCATCAGATCGCTACAGAAGAGCAGCTCTCTAGGACCCTATTTTTGTGCCATGCTTCATGACTTTGCTATTCCAAACACATCTGTGTAAATCTGGCTCTTTGGCCCTCCAGACCTCATCTGTGCTTTCACCCTTTCAACATACTTTTCATTAGCTTCATGCCACAATGCTTCACAGTTTCTCACTTTTTCTTCACTGCAGTCAAAAGCTGAAGTTCCTAATCCTCTCCTGGTCCTTGCTCTTACATCAAGGAGCAGAGCAAAGACAGTAATTTCATGTTAAAATTACATTGCTACTGTTGGGAGATTTTTCATTCCATTGTTTTTAGAAATACAGGACACCTGATGCAGCACTGGAACTGGTCACAGTAGAAGCACTTTAACTGCTGAGATGCCAGGGACACTGATGCAATCCTCCAATCATACATTAAGGTTCAAACTGCATCTTTAACCTTTGGCTCTCTCATAGGTAGAGGGAAAGAAAGAAGAAGAACAAAATTCATTTATGCATTTAAATATGTAATGTTTTGGAAGATTTAACAGTGAAAAAATGCAGAGATAGTTTCTGAGACAAGTCTTATATCTGCTCAATCAATATTAGCATAGTGATTTCATATCTAAAGTACAATTATTTCCTCTCTTTTAACCAGTAAATCAGATAGAAATTAATCTATTTACAACCAGTGTGCAAAATATTTCATCATTCTACAAAATTAATTACAAGTCCACATATCACAGCAAAGATAAATTCAATTGATTGAGAAACCAACCATGACACAAGAAGACTGAGTAATGACTACATGAGTATGCAGAATTAGGCATACTTTGATTTATAGTATCTTTATCAGTAGTACCATCAGAATACAGAGTTGAGATCCTGCTGGCATGTAACACACGTCTGGGTACCAAATTTAGCTGTGTATAAAATGTAGTAGTCAACAAATATTTTCAGCAGTGTCTTACATACCTATAGTGCCCTTCAACTGCACAGCACAGCAACAAAGCTACTGGTAAAAGGAAATTTAATCCAATATCACATTTATGATATACTGTATGGAGAGACTCTGGCTGCAACTCTCCACTGTCCCTGATACATTCACTGTACAGAACACAAAGAATATAGAGAAAAATGTCAGTCATATCCAGACAGGTGTAAATTGTGGCCTTGCAACTATTATATAAGTTGAATATAAGATTTAAATATAAAGACCCTGTTGTGTTGCATTTCCCTTTGATAAGAAGCCATTTTTGAGTAAGTAACAAAGACAAATTTTTCAAAATTTTGTCAGGAGCTTTTTTTGACGTATTTGATGACCAAACCCACTAGCCTAGCATGTTGGTGGTTATGCTCTACAAATGAGCAATCCACCCCTGGAAGTGTCCAAAGCCAGGCTAGATGGGCCTTCTGAGCAACCCAGTCTGGTGGAAGGTTGGAACCTGCAGGAGCAGATGATCTTCAAGGTACCTTCCAACCAAAACCATTCTAAGGTTCTATGAAAGTCTGTGGACACTTCAAGTACAAATTCAGTGATCTTTTTGTGACAGTAGTCTCCACCTGCAAGAAGATTTTTTTCTGGTAGCAGCAGAAGCTACACAGGTATTGAGACACCATTAAACTTTGCCAAGGATCAGCTTCAGAGTCAAAAATAGTTCTCTTTAAATAATCTCAGAGTAAAAAGCCAAAGCCTCTAAAACTGGAACCCAGAAGAGATTCCACAGAATGAATAAGGGCATAACTTTCTCTTTAAATCTGATGAAAACTGTAAGCAAATCACATCACTTCTCAGTTTCACAGACAGGCAGATTCAGACGATCCACCTGAAAATATCAGAAGATTCTAAGAGTGGTTGGACAACTCTCACAGGTACTGAAAACCCGAGTTCCTAAAAAGGCTTGTCAGTGAACAAAAGGAGATTTGTCCTTTAGTCTGACAAAACCAACAAGACTGACAATACCCCTACCAGCATAGATGTCACAACCCATTTTAGAGTGGACACTACAGGCAGATTTAATATTCTCATGAAATACCATATGTTTTGACCCCTCCTGTTTTGCTGAAGGTACATGATGAAGAAATAGTCTTTAGCATTACGAAACATTGAAGCAATACAGGTGGTCAGGAACTCTGTCCACTTCTATTCAAATTCATTCTCTTTCTTCAAGACTCCTAGTGGGAATGTCAGTCATATTACCAGTTTCAAAGGACACCTTGCTATATTGTTCAACAAGTTGGCTTTTTCAGGAGACATATTTCCATTTTTGTAATGGCCTGCAGCATTGTGTGAAGCCAAAATGGCAGATGGTCTCACAGTTATGTTGTTGTTCCGTTCCCAAACTCACAGAACCAGTTTTAACCAATATGTTTATATTCTTTGCTCATAATAGCTATCTCGGGCTAGCTTTGCCTTACTATTCACATTTCATTCCCTTTATTCTTACACTGCCAGTGTGAGAGTCTGAGTGTGGCTGTCAGTGAACTGCCTTCATGACTCGTATTTTTGCACCTGCACACAGGACAGCATGAAGTCGGTCCCACATGGTGCATGGCAAAACCAAAATTTTGCCTTGCTCAATTTCACATGCATTTGGAAGGACTGTTCTCATTAAAATATATTTCCTAGTTAAAATGTATTTTCCTAGTTTAGGAAAGAAAAATGCTTAATTGTCAGGTCCTAATCGTTCTAAAATTTTCTGTGATATAAATGTTGTTCTTGCAACAATTTGTCATGAGATTTGGAATGATTTCATGTATCAGAAAACAGCTAGAGGTAAGAGGTAAAATATCTCTTAATCATGTATATCTAAAGCAAAGCAAAAACATGAAGAATGTATTATTTTTAAAAGAAGTAAAAATGCTTGTGTGTTTGAGACAAAGAAAAGGGACATCAGAGATCCCACATTCTTGTCCAGTTCTTAGTGATTCTTTCAAATGCTGCTTTAGTCAGGTTGTTTGTGCAGTGTGACAGGGACTCACTCCCTGCAGGGGCATTGGCAACCCTCAGCAGTCACCTGTTCTGTGTGAAGGGTGATGACAGCTAAATGTTGCTATCTGTGAAGGCTGGCAAGAGCTACAAAAGCCTAACCAGCAGGCAATGTTGACTGACTTCCAAATTCTACCACTCCCCAGGGACTGCAAAATATGGGAAGTGCTATGAGGAGGTGAATCTTTTCATTCAAGTTTCTCAAACCTACATTGTCTTCAGGTAGTTTTGCTCCAAGATCAAGGCAAAAATCATCATTTATGGATTTAAATAGCCATTACATAAAATGCAAAAGTCATCAAAGAAGGTAGCACTGAAAATCCAGTCTGCTTTTAACCAGCCAAGTGTCCTAATTATGGCCAAAGAACCGGAATTATTCTGGGAACTCAGAAACAGTCCAGTGGTTTTGTGAGGACTTCCAAGAAATTTGGATGTAGGTGCTGAATTTATGAACCATATTCTGACTCTTTGAGGAAAATAAGAATTAAAAAAAAAAAATAAAGCCAAGATCTACATAGATAGATAAAAGATTATTATTCTTAAAATGGGTCTAGTGACCTACACTATGTGTTTTTGTTGCTGTGTCAGTGCTAACTGTATATTTCCTTGCTCATGCCACTTACAGATGCACAGTGTTATGCAGTGCATTGCCTGTTGTAATATGTTGCTCCATAGACTGACTCATTAGCTAATCTTATGTGCAGACAACCAGAAACATTCTTGAAAGAATTTTGGCTCTTTGATTTTTTTCCTCCAAATGAAAATTACAAATTTTCCACTCCAGTCATCTAGTGTTCTAAATGTTAAGTTATATATAAAGTTTCTCACAGGGACTGAGGCATTGGCTGGCATTCACAGGCTCCTAAAGCTATTTCTGAGAGATGTGGACAGTAGAGTGGAGTGTCCTTGTCTCAGTTTCATTCTATATATTCACACTTAAATGCAAGGGAATCCATCCTGCTGAACCTGGGCTCAGAGATGGACAGGGAGAAGGTGCCCCAACCACCAGAGCAGCAATTCTCCTGCAGCCCAAGGAGAAGACCACGGTGGAGCAGGTTGTTCCCCTGCAGCCCATAGAGGACCATGACGGAGCAGATATTCACACTGCAGCCTATGGAGGACACCATGGGTTCTTCAGCTTCTCTCCCTTTTCCCTGGCTTGCAGCCACACATGGATAGCTGTAAGGTACCAAACTTCTGTTTCCACACACTATAATACATTCTGATTATATTTTTTTCCTGATTATATTATTCAATTCTTCCACATTCTGTTTTCTTTTTCACTGGTGGAAAAGATAAGAAATACAGGTATGTGATATTCTCACAGGCATTTTTACAGGAACAAGTGCCTATACAATTTCTGTATTCATAAATTAATAATAAGTATTCAGTCACACTTCAGACTGCTGATCTTTCTAGCACTAGTAGTATGTCACTCTTTAGCACCAAAAATTATCACGTAGTTCACAAAAAAAATTCAATTTTAACTAAACCATTTCTTTAGAACCAATTTTAACATTTACAACAAGATTCTGGATCTCAGATGAAGCAGTCTGTAGGAATCTGTGCAAAATCGAGACATTTGTAATGAAATTCCTATCAACTTTATCAATATAACCTTTCAGTAATCTATAGATCACCAAAAGGATGTGGTTAATCTGAGCAATATTTGCAGAATTTTCAGATTTGTGAAGACTCTTAAAATGGTTTTCATCCTAATTCAAGGTGGGTGGGAGTGAATTTCTAAAATTTCAGCATCTCATGTAGGGCACGATTTCAGTTCTTTGACCATGCTATTGACTTGACATTTCCCAGAAACTACAGCTCCAGCACTGTATTATAGTATGCACTGAGGTTAAAGGCCATAAGCATTTGAAAAGTATTCAGGAAATGCCATTGCTCCTCTAGAATGTATTTAGAATGTTTTTGTCAAAATTAAGTATTTCTACAAGCAGGTAAGTGACACTGCATATTAGAGGCCAGAGAGAATGACAGTATTTGGGGTCTCCTATCTCAGAATGGTAATAACAGATTAGTAACAAAACCATAGAACAAACTCTAGGATAAATTCTTTCGGGGAGGTTCTTTGTGGTGCTGTGACTCACGTAAACACAGTGACTCCTTCCATTGTCCTGAGTCAATAATGCATTTCAGCACAGAGGCAGGAATGTGAATTCTGCTCAAAATCAAGCATAAGCCTTAACCATTTAGGAATCCAAAATTCCTGAATTCAGGAAAAAACCACGTAGCTAGGACCTCAGCAGAAATGCCTATGAATCCTGCTTCTGGGTAATGTCCCTCCAGCTGATCAGTTAAACTCCTTGCTTCATGAAATATGGCAGTGGTGGGAGATCTGTCCTTCTAACAGAGACATTGACAACATTTGTGCAGATGGAAACTGATAGCACTTCCCAGCTACCTTTCCACTAAAGCCCTCCAAGGATAAGGAGCTATGTGACTAGAGAACTGGGAGACAATATACCAAAGAAATTAATTACAAGCTGATTACACATGGCACCAGTTTCATGTCTTTTCACCTTACCACCAGGAGACTTGGACACACAACAGAAGATCTCAGTTCCTGCATCCATGGCTTCTGGTAACAGCTCCCATCATGCCATATTACAGTAGGAGCACTTCAGTCTCATCCTCTCTCTTTGTTTTTAAGTTTAAATATGACTATAGAAGCACTTGAAGCTGACCTAAAAAGGTGGGGTTAATGAAAATCATGCAGATACTGAATGTCAGAAGAATGGGTTGAGGATTTGCATGCATCATACTGGAGCCACTGCATACATTTCCATAACAGTAAGTGATGAATAATAAAACCTTCAAGTTTTATGTTTTTATCATGTCATCATCTCTGATTTAATATTCTTTTTGGTGCATTTTTTCCTTCCTTGTTCACAGTACTCCTTCCTTCATTATTTATTTCAAACGATAAGCCTTTCTCTACCTTTGGGAGTTTTATTTATACGTTTTTCCCTTCCTGATGCAAAATGGAAATATGCATTAAGAAGCCATCCCAGAGGTGATTAGAGTCATTCATATGTAAAGTAAAAGGAGGACTCTCTGGGGAGGACTGCTAAGCTCATGTCACTATTTTAAAAAATGCTTGGTTTTGTCTTTTTTTCCACTATTTTGCATACCTCCTTCCTCCCTCCCCCCAGAAAGAGAAAATCTCACACACGCCAAAATAGATGACAAAAAAATTTGTGGTGCTATTTGGTCAAGGTCTTAGAAAGTTGTTCTCTTTAGGGGATGGTGGTAGTTTGTGGTTTGGGTCTTACCAGGCAGATGGTCAGTCTTTAGGACAACCTGATCCTGTAGTGGCTGAGTGCTTGCAGAAGTGCTATTAAGTCTGATCCTTCCACTCTGAACCCAAAGACAATGTTCACTTTTAATTTCAAAGCAAATAGAACCAAGATTTATACTGGAGATTATTATCTCTGTTTTACAAATTAAGATTGGTGTAATAAATCCTCAGAATAGGAAGGTGTCTACCTTGCTTTTGGACAAAATCTTACTTTCTCCTATTAACCCCTGCAAAATGGAAATTGAAGAGGAGCTGAACTGCGGGTAGCTATCACCTAGCTAGAGAGGCATCCAAATTTCCTTCAGCAAGATATTTCATTTTTTCTTTTTGTGGAACCCAAGACATTTTTCAGTGAATGTCATAAAAATGACTGTGTGACTTGGCCACTGTCAACTTGCTTTAAGATTCTGAGTATAATCCAGGGATTCCCCAGGGTGCTTTGGGTGCTTATTTTTCTAACAGAAAAATCCTCTTGTTGTCTGGCTCTCTCTGACTAGGGACGCCTATGTGTCAGTAATATTGAATTATTTAATACCCAACCTTTATACCTGCTTATCTCTTAGCATAATTCAGATGCTTTGTGCTCAGTTCCACCGTTGGAGCTATTTCCAATACATTTCCTTTGGTATTTACCTACTGGAGCAGATCTGAGCAGATAAAGAGAAACATTCAAATATTTTGAGTTAGACCAAAACTGTTTAAATGCAGCCTTGGTAGAAGATTTTCAGTGCCCTTTAGAAGCCACCTTAGCCTTTTCAAATTTATTCTCTTATTTAACTCTCAATGCATTTATATACCAATGTTGTGAACTGCTGAACAAGCTGTATTAGCCAAACGTGACTAATATATTTTAAATGAGTTTTAAGCCTGTAGTTATGACAGCCTCCAACAAAGGCTAAGACAATTATGACAGATGACAAATATAAAAACAACTGGAGACTGAATAGAGAGAAAACTAACACAGATTTTTATAAGTGACATTTGAATTATTAACACATTAAGAATTTATTTAATACATAATTTTACCTTCCCTAAGGTATTTTGATCAATCTTTCCAAAAGAAATCAATTAGACCTCTTCTGTTAAGAAGAGCTAAACTAAAAACTAAATCCCTTGCTGAAGTGTTCTGTCTGATTTATTTGACCTGCTTTATGTTTATTTAAAAACAAACAAAACACTCTAAAATGCTGTCAATTACAGGTGACCTGAAATCTGGTAAGAAAATCACTGTACAAGATCTATAGTCCTTTGGACTCCTTTTTTTATCTTAGCTTAACTGAAAATATAAGCAGAAAAAGGAGAATAATATGCCAAAAATTAACTTTTTGCACTGACCAGAGTGCAAAATTCTCATTGAGATTGGAATTTCAGCCCAGAGGGTTTGGCCAAGAAACATATGTCAATAGTGTGAACTGCACTCTATATTCTTTGACATCTTGACATTTAGCAGACTTAGGAAAAACTATTACAAGAGACATAGACACTTTAAGGATGAGCCTTACTAATACCACTATACCTCTTTTCTGCTACTGTTCTCCTGGATTATGTGGCAGTGTGGAAGGCAGCTCAGGCTGTATCCAAAACAGCATATTCACCAGTACTGCACCCTCTCTAGCACACTTTGCCCAGTCGTGGGCATTTCTCAACCAGATAAGGATTAGTGCAAAGTAAAACCTCATGGAATGCATTCAGTGTGGACACCCAATGGTGTTTCACCATGCAGACCTTGCTCCCTCTGGACCACATTCCTGGCTGGTGTAGACATGCCAGCAAGCACATCAGGAGAAACAAAAAGCCTTGGAGTCCCTCAGGTGTTTCACCAAGGCGTCTGAGCCATCTTGCAATCGGATTTCAAAGCACTAAATATTCATCACAATGAATTCAATCAATCAATGGTATACAGAAGTGCAACTGCAAAGTATTCTACAGGCAATTTCTGAAAGCAGTTTTTATTGCAGTTTCCATTACAACTGCAAATAGAAACTTGTTCTTAATCTTTTCATAGCAGTCTCCCACTTGAGCTGTTATCGTGAAGTATGTTTTCTCTCTCGAAGTACTGAGGACAGCATAGCACAGATGGGATGAGCCATATAAAATTATTTAGGAATTGGATCTTATTACCAAACAGTTGCCACGTTAAAAATTAGCAGAAAGGGGGTAACAAGATTATTTTACAAAGAGGATGCAGAGGAAGATGAATTGCTTCTAATGAGATTTACTTTTTTTTTCTTAGAGTTGAGAGTTAAAACACCATAAAAATAATACATAATTTTTAATTACAGAGAAGACTTATTTTTTATAGGGTTCTGTAGAACTTCAGGAGACACCAAAGGGAAATATCCAAAGATTTCTCTATACAACACTCCATCAAACTTCATTTGAAAACATACTGTTGTCTATCTAATGACCAAATTGATGATTGTTCTGCTCTCTGAAACATAATTTTTGAAAGAATTCCTAACACAATGTCCTTTTGCTTTCTAATGTCCCTCATGAAGGGTGCTAGTTCAGGCTACAGCTGGCAACATAATTAGTTGATTAGGCAGAGTAATTCTGGAGCGTTCCCTGATCTGATGCCTGTGATCTAAATAATGAAACATTTTGTCCCTCCAAATGAGAATGCTTTTCAAGCACATGCCAAAATCAAAAAACATGTGGTTCTGCTGTGGCAATGTTCCAGAGATGCACCAATGCTTACAAGATGCACCTTGTACCTTGCACTGGCATGAAATTGGAGTTCAAATGATGATTCAGTACAAATTCTTCTGAATCAGAAGGCAATCTGCAGAAAAGGTATAAATATGCCTTACAGAACAAAAAGATAATAGCCTATCATACCATATTTTAGCAAAGGGTCACCATCCTCAGTGGAAACACATAAACCATAAAAATGTCATTGTAACTGGCAAAGAAATATCTCTTTGTTTTAATTTATACAATAATTTTATATTTTTTGGTGGTAAAATTAAAGCAGCTGTGTATTTCCTCTCTCTCCTCTTGAATAGGGAACTGGTTCCCTGGAAATGCTAAGACAGAATTTTCTACAAAATGCAATCATATCTGACAGATTCATTATAAAAATTCATATTGGTTATGATAAAGAAGACTATTTTTGTATCTGTTTTCTTTCTCCATCAGTGAAAGTGAATAAATAAACTGAATAACATCTCTCAGCCCACCAGCAGTAACAAGAGTAATTGATTCTAAAATAGAAAACTAAGCTTTCTAAAATTAAAGATTTTCACTCCAGATAAAGTCTTTGCTTTGTTATTAACAGTTCTGTAGAAATGCATTCAAGATTTTCTGGTAATCCATTGTTCCTATTAACTAACACACGAAAATTATCACAGATTTCTCCTCTGGGTTGTTCATTTACTTCTACTGTTAATGTGAAAAAAGTGTCTGCCTATGTATCAGTCCACATGGTAAATAGTCAGTGTTCAATCAACAGTCCCTAACTAATATTCACAACATTTCTCTGAGGTTTTGTTTATTTCATCTTACCACCAAAAATTAATCCAAGATAGAAAAAAGAGAATGAATGGATCAAGATTTCAACACATTGATTAGTAAAGCTTTAATTGTAAGCTGCACCTTCCTGACACTCATCATATAGATTTTTTCCAATGCCCAAGAGAGGCTCAAGAACTATTACCTCCCTTCTTGTCAAGTATCCCATGAAAAATCAAGGGTGACCTATAAAATCAGAAATTTTCTGTGTTGTTTTGGAAGAAGTAGGCATTTTTCCTTGTTTTCCTGCCTAGCTATGAAAGATCAACTTATTGCTCTACACAAGTAAACATGAAGACTACTCCTGAAGTCCTTCTACAGAGACATTTTTGACTAGAATACATGGATATGAATCAGTGAGGGAAATGAATTTTATGTCAGCAAGAAGCTTCCTGACCTCCTACTATCTGGCAGCACCACATGTTCCCATTCTGCAAAATGACTCAACACCCCCCTGGAAGCACAAGAACAGCCTTCCCCTTCAAAGGGAAATGAAGAAGGCAGAAGAACCTGGGTTGTTATATAGAGCTATGAAAATCAAGATCCAATTGCAACATTAAGAGAAAGACTGAACACAGATGGAAGCTGAACCTGTAAAGAGATAAGCCATAGGAAATTATAATGTTATTGACATCAAATGGGAAGAAAAAAGAAAACAGAAAATCAGAAGTATTGATAAGCCCTTGAAAATGTTTCATAAGAACCTTGAAAGCAATCCTGAAAGCCATTTGCATAGATAACACAGGGGAAATGTTCTGAAAATACATGTAAAATAGTGAAAAATACTAAGAACACAAGCAGAATAAATAAAAGATTTAATAAAAAGGAAAGTGCAGCAGAAACCAAGATTAAAACAGCCAGCTCACATGATGAGAACTCAGCTTTTATTCAATCCCTGCCTTACCAATAGCGTTTTATTTGGTATTTATGGGCTTATTGCTATAAAAGCCCATGTAACAACATATATCTACATTGCAGTTTGTGACTTACAGCTAAAGATCCCTCTCCACAATGGTCTCAGAGGTGAGAGGAGACATCCTCTGAGTGTATGAGGGCCTGGGAAGCATTTGCACTGAAAATATTAATATGCTGACAGTGGAGAGGAATGCTTGGTATGCCTGAAGGGGTTTGGGCAGGGGGTCTGGGGAGGAAAGGAGAGAGAGAAGTCATTCCTGAAAGACCTTGGATGGAAGGCAATATCCTGAAAATGCCACAATGACTTTAGGAGGAACAGGGCTAATTTACTGATGGTTTAGTAATTGTCAGGCTCCAGTGAAAGCCACAGAAAACCTTTAAAATCCCTATAAAAGGGGCCTGTTTTAAAGAGGTTGTCATTGCTGAAAAGAAAAATAATAGACTAATGGGACTAATTCTAAATCCAGCAGGTCAGGAGCTGAGGCCTTGCAGAATAGAAAGGGAAAGCAATCATGTCAGATGAAAGAGAACTTGTAAGGGGAGAATATTCTGCTGTGTACTGTCAAGCCAATTGTGGACTAATGCACATCTCTCATTTCTGTCACTAATTTAAACAGGCTGAACATTCAATCACTATTATTGTGTTATCTTTTTAGCTGAAGGTCGAACAAATGGGCATTGAAACCTTATGACTTCTCCTGTACATGCAAAAAAATCTCTGTGCCTACATTTGGTATGTAACATTGCATTTTGTAGCTAGAATGTTTACTTGTAAGTGGAACTGAAGGACATATCTGAGAAAAAGCAAGCAGAAAATGCTTTGGTGGCAATCCCTATCCAAGGAGTAGGGACACAGATCAGCCAGGTAAGGAAAGGCATGCTCCCTTCTCACAGACTTTCCCAGTACGAACACACAGATTTGGGATGCTGGGCCAGGGCTGTGGTCACCAGAGAACAGTTCTTGTTATTGTGGGTCCTATGATTATTTCTCATAAAACTGTATGTGAAAAACAACAGATCTTTACAGGGCTTCTCCTTTATTTATGCAGACCGTGATGTAGATATTGAAGAAAAAAAAATTACAAAGCAGAGTTATTAGCAGGAAACTTAGTCATAATTCTATATCTCCAAAACAAGAGCTGTCTCTGTCCTCTAAGTTTCTTAAAGAATCATACAATAATTTAGGTTGGATGGAATTTAGGCCATCTAGGTGGACCTCCAAAAGCAGGGCCAGCTTCCAGTTTAATGAAGTTGCTCAAGGCTGTGTCCAAGAAAGTTTCAAGTATGTACAAGGATGACAACTCACAAACCTTGCTAGGTAAATATTCCAGTGTTTCACATCCTCATTGTGCAGAAATATTTTATTTCTATCTGTCAGGAAGGTTTAACATTTCTGTATTGAAAGTAAAAATTGCTAATTCTGGTCTCTTCAGCATGCCAAATAAAGATATTTAAACAAATGTCCAGCTCATTACTAGAACCTTCAGTGTAACCTGAAATACAATAATGAATTTTTAATACCATATGTCTTGCAAAAAAGAAAAAAAAAAAGGCAAAAAATTCAAGCACTCAGGATTTCTGAGTTATTACTCTCCCAAATTGAAAAATGGGAACAGAGATGCAATATCATAGCTTTCTATTCTCCTTTTTAAACTAAATAAATGGAAAAAAACCACAACCCACAAAACATTTTCTTTAGATTCTTCCAAGAGGAAGACTTTGATGCAGCTCTATCTCCACACAGTACACACTAGTACACATAGGACACACACCACACTTCATCAGGACTCACCAAACTGAAGTAGATTCAGGTAATGCATTAGAAATTATTAAAGTTATAGTTACTTTTATATGTATCCTAGTGTCTGAAAAGACAGTTCTGCTATGGGCTATGCAGCACAAAACACCAGAAGGGATTCTGTTAAATTTAAAAAATAATACAGAATCCTCATAGCATGGACTGGTCAAGCAGAAGAGAGTAGGAAAGAGGAGCTCGGATCTTCACCTCCTGACTTCTGCCCCAGCACTGGTGTAGCCAAATCACAGTCCCAGCTGCACTGGGTAGAGACTGCAGCAGAGGGAATGAAGGCTGCAGTGTGGTGGGTCTCCTTATCCCACATTACAGCAGCACAGAGAGAAAGGAGTCCCTCAATATACACACACTGCAATCACCTTTCCCTTCTGCTGCCCTGCCACCTAAGCTGGGACTGTGGGGATCTCAGAGCCAGATGCCACTGGTGGAGAACAAAACAGATGAGAGGGCAGAGACAGCCCTGGCATGAGAAAGTGCTACACAGCAACCAATAACTATTGTGGACACATAGAAACACCCTTCTCTCTGTGACTGGTTTTAACTAAACAAACTACCCATGCTCAAATCACGACAGTACTCAGGGCAGCGCTACACAAGTCAATGCACAAAATGCCATTGTGCCTCTTGTTATCCAAAAACTGAGTGATTCAGCAACTGCCAAGCAAGCCAATAGTGCTGGAATTAAGTAACACAACCTTTTTCTATGGCTAGAACTATTTCTGTAACTCTATAACTATAGATGCTCCCTAAATTAATTTACACTGACTTGTAAAAATGCCACTGACAGTAAAACCATCACAGCCTTTAAGAAAAAATTGAGATGATTAGTAACCTCCATGGTTAAAAAAGTAAACCCTATCACAGGCTGAAATACAGGAATCTTTCAGCTTCCAGTCCAATATGTTTTTACACCTGGATCTTGCTAAAAGGGTGGTCCCTTTATCAAACTTCTGCTCTTCAGGTAAAATTACCCTGATGTCATCTTTTTCCTCCTCAGGGAGGTCAATAGATTAGTTGGCCTTATTTTTTTTAATGAATGGGTACTGTCCTTACAGCTGTTGATGTTTTCACCATGTTTCCTCAAGGACATTTACATAATAAGTTCTCTTGAACTGTGCTTGTTAGTCCAGCAGCTGAAGCAGGGCACGCCATGGTAACCAGCCCACAATTACCTCTGTGGTCTCCAACAGTGCTACAACAGCCCCTGCTATGTGACTGGGATGAACACACTTACTGACAATCTCAGGCAGAAACCTGCAAATGATTGTACAAACACACATCGTGGTCTTCCATCCTAAATTCAAAACCATTCAAAACACTAACCAAACAAAGTATTTGTTGTTTTCTTCACTGTTATGGTTATATGCATACCTGAAGAAGTAATCTGGTTTTATCTTGTAAAAAGAGTGATGCAAGACAAGTCTAGGGCTACAATAGCATAAAAGCAGACATCTTCATCCTTAAACAGTACTCATTTTTCTTTATTTCTCTCTCAGTCGCACAAAAATGCTGCTTGGAGTGAATCAATGCACCATTGTGGTAGTGGGAGCGGGACTGGCACCTGAAAGCCTCATTTTGAAAAATATGGATTGTTCACAACACTTCTGAAAGGTTAATAACTCCCCACCCAAGGTTACGAGGATCCTGGATGGATCTGATTGCTATTATTTGAATGTGTGTCATTCCCAATGATTCCACATTCTAGAATTTACGAAGTATCTGCAGATGGTTTCAAATTAACTCCAAATTTCAAAGTGATATCCCAGAGGTATTGCACTGAATTCATTAGGGTTTGCTTTGAAGCAAAGACCTTCAGGCATGAACCCCAGAGCTTCCTAAGCCTGAGTGAAGCCTTCAGAAACCACTGCAAGCAGTTTAAACCAGAGATATGACAATGCTCTAACACACGAGTCAAACAGCACTGTAAAGTGTAATCTTTCGTACAAATCCAGACTAAACCCATGGAAATATGGCTGCTAACTGCAGCTGGTCAGAGCTGTCATAAATGGTTTTATGATATTTAGTGAGGCAACAAACTGTCTTTAGAAAACTACTGAGAAAGCAGCGGAGCTGCTAAGCATGACAATTGATTGTTTCCACTTCAATGACATGAGGGAAACAAACACAGGAGACCTGTGGAAGATAAGCCTAGCATCCATTTTGGGAAGTTCAGCAGGCAGCCTTTTGAAATGCTGCTGCCCAAAATCCTTCTGACACAAAACTCTTCAGAGATCAGCTCTGCAAGCCTTGGCCAAGGAGGTTGTTTCCTCTACCTCCTGCTGGGGATCAGATCAAGTCCTGAGGGTTGGCAATTTTGCTCATCAGCTGCAGCAAAAGGACTGTGATGTAGCCAGGCCCCCCCTCCTCCCTGGCCTCTGTCACTCCTTGCCCACAAACTCCTGTTGGGGCCAGGTCTGTTTCCAGTTCCTCAGGAGAGCCCAGAAAGCTGCTTTCCTCCAGCTAAGCAAATAATCCACATTCCCTGCCCAGGCCTTGGCTCTTCCCACCAACGTCTACAGCCGGCAGGACTGAGCCCAAGCTCGTTCATGGTGTGCAACACTTTGGCTTGAAAGTTGGCACCCTAATGTGCAGAGGATTTCTGGCACTTGCAAGTGTGCATAGCAGAATCAGATTGCTATTCCGAGAAATTGGACCAATCTCATCCCGGCAAAGCTAGTGGTAATTTTCGTAATTAATGCATCAGGAACAGTCCTCAGGAAGTACGCTGAAATGTAATTTTCCATTAGCCTCCACAGGGCGGCAGTTTTACAATGTGACAATTATTCAAATATCACTTCATTGTAAAAATTACAGATTTAAGCTGTGTCATGGGTTTTGACATTTGATAAATTCATGATACTTTTTATTACATGTTCCTACTCAGGTGTTAATGTGCAAAATCTCATAAATGCAAAAAAATACAATAAAACTTCTGACTTGAGATATTAATTAGGTGATTAAACTGTCACACAAGATTTGTTTGGCCTTTATAAATTAGTAACTCAACCCTCACAATTTATAAGCAGAACAAATAATAAAACAAAAGGCTTGGTTAAGAAAAACCACTAAGGTTTTGCACAAGGCCAAAGCAGTCATGGAAAATTGATTTTCCACAGCTTACTCAGTCTTGAATAGACACTGCTTTGTAAAAATACTTTTATTGAGTGGAGCCAAAACTCATTATAGCTTAGGCCATTAGGAACAGTGTGTGTTTGCACCATTATTTCTAATATCATCAACATCACATTTTCATCTCATGTATTAAAGTGGAAAGAGCTCAAAGATGTATTTGCATTTTATTACCATGGTAAAAGAAGGGGACTGTGCTAGATCTTTAGTAAAATGTGGCCTGTTGGAAAAGGAAAATGACTATGCATTATTTCTCATAGGATGAACTATGGGTAAAGAGCAGGTTCAAGGTAAAGTGAAGCAGCACTTTTTCTACAATGTACCACTATGGAACTCATTATCCTTGAACCTAAGGACAGCCAACAAAAAATGGCACTGGACAGGTCTGGAGAACAGGACATTACACTCAGCATTCCAGGTGCTGCCTAAAACATCTCTTGACCAGTGATCTCTGGAAGCTGGGAAGCCCTGAGCAGCATGGATTATCCTTTCTTCAGAATTTGCCTGGCTGTGGGAACAGGTTGGACCACAGACCTTCTGGGGAAGTCTTCCAACTTGAATAATGGTACATCCCTCTGTCCATGCCCTTGGTTTACACTGTTAACATCCTGGCTGGTGTCAGAAAACATGAGAGCTACATGGACATTTGATTTGAACTGGTATGGAAGACTTTATGCTGTGTTAATAAAGAAAAAATTGTGTTACCTGATCCAAGATACAATAAAATCAGCAGTCTTCAGTAAAGTCATTCAACTGGTCTAGTTGATTTTGCCAGGATTATCATAAAGAAATTCATCTTCAGCATGCTCTACAAGCTGAATAATAATTGCATAGGGCTGGGCAACCTCCGTTTTACAATTGATACAATTTCTGATCCATGCAAGAACCACCAGCTACTTACCCAGCTCTTGGCAGAGACCTGATCTCATGGAGTCACAGAGCTTAAATCCAGAGTTGCCACTTGTGATCACCTAATCTGATCTACTTTTCACAGTCCATAACCTTTGTACTGAGCTCAGTAACTTTGTGTTTGACTTAAATAGATCTTCCAGCATGACATCCTGTCTTAATCTGAAAATGAGAGATGGGGACCCATCTCTTCCCTTCATCATGTATGTCAATGATTAATCACTCTTTCTGTTAAAAATGGGCACAGAATTTCTAATTTTAATTTGGCTGATGACAGCTTCCAGCCACTGCTTCTGTAGTATTTGAAATTTTCTTATTGTGAATATGCTGACACATTTTAATGAGGTCACCTCTGAGTCTTGTTTTTAATTCACTGATATGCCAACTCCTTTATTTCTCATGGGATGAGGTATTTCTTACGGCTCATGAATCATTTTAGTAGTTCTTTCCCTTGCTCATTTAAACCTTTGAACCATTTTAAAAATATGAATATGAACTGGATACAATATTCAATTTCTCTGCAGAGAATTAAGACATCTCCACACTCCTATCAGGAATCTGTTTTTTAATGGGCATCCTGCCATTGACTGCAGCATACAAACTGAATTTGTTTGGATGAAATAAAGTTGTATTAGAAGACTGACAGTTACTATATGAGTGATCTTTCTTATATTCAAAGGTTTAGTTGAGCATTGAAATTCCTGAGTAAAGATAGCAATTTTCAATAGTGAAACTTGTTGGCTGTCAAAGTGTGGCCTTTCAAAAGTCAAATTACCACCTGATCTCAGTTTCCATAACTACAAAATTGGAACAAAATCTTGTTAACCCCAGCACAAGAGGAAAAAAAATGTTTGCTGTAATACTGTCATAGCAATTCTGTTCTTCACCACTACTGAAATTTTGAAAGAATTATGCCACATTAATGGGACTGTTCAAATTGAAAAAAAAAAAGAAGGCTCCAGGGAAACATTACAGCAGCCTTCCAGTACCTACAAAAGAACAGGAGAGGGACTTTTTAAAAGGACATGACATGATAGGACAAGGTGGAATGGCTTAAAACTGAAGGAAGGAAGACTTAGACTAGGTATTAGGAAGAAATTCTTTACTGTGAGGGTGCTGAGGGTGCTCAGAGAAGTAATGGCTGTCCCATCCCTGGAGGTATCAAAGGCTATGCTGGATGGAGCTCTAAGCAGCCTGGTCTAGTGGAAGGTGTCCCTGTCCAGAAGAGGGAGGTTGGAACTAGATCATCTCTCAAGTCCATTGCAGCCCAAACCACTCTATGATTCTATGCAAAAATAATTTTATGAAACAGTTCTTTCTTCTCCATGGGCTATTCAAAGCATCTTCTTAGCCTGTAAAACCCCTGTATCTGTAAGAAAAGCTTTTATCCTAGTGCTACAATGGTGAGATAGACGATTTCTGAGGGAAAAAAAAGGGGCATGGGCTGTACTGTGTTAGTTCAAACCTACTGAATTTTGCAAACTTTTAGCTGACTATTCTCATTTTAGAATCGCTGCTGCCATAATAGATGTTTAATAATGCCAATTTAAATGCATTACTAAATTGAAAAAAGAGCTCTCTAAATGTGTATTATTTACTTTAGAAATTATTCCTTTTTAGTGATAGGGACACATGGTTTCTCAGAAGTGATGAATACTGCATTCCTTTTGCTGTTCAGGATTCTTATCATCCTTTCAGACAATTGAATTTCTTCCATTTGTAAAATCTATTACAAGCAGAAAGACTGCAAGTAAAAACCAATGACTGGAATCAGAACTGTTTTGGCAATACAGTGAATGAGTACTTCACCGATCCATACCAGTACCCAGGAATCCCATTTAAAAAAAAAAATTTTTAATGGTATTTACTAAGACTTAGAAATTAGAATTCAAGCAATGGCATGAAAAAGCTCAGAAGGGATAAGAATTCATTATATTCATACAACACATTTCTGTAAAATACACTTTAATTTGGATCAATTAGATCCTTTGATTTTTGGAATTGCACTAAATAAATTCAACTACATTAAATGTCTAAAGGCTGATTAACCAGAGAGACTGAAGAAAGCAAGAGTAGGCTTAGCAACTTTATCCAAAGAGGTACTTTCTAGGCAGAATCTTCTTTAAATCTGATTGAAGCAGCATTTCGTAGTAATCTACATGGGACTATTAAATGGATGATAGTAGATACGAAACTACTAATAAAATTTGTGATTTCATAAATAATTATTTGCAGAATGACTCAGAGAAAGCAATAGTCCCTTCCAGACTTAAAAAATTATGAACTGATGACACTCTATTGATTGGAGCATTTACTGCACTTTCAATAGGGCTAATTACCAAAACTGCTCACAAAATTAAACATAGCAGGATGACACTATGGCCCAGTTCTTTGCAAACATCTCCACAGCCAAACACTTTCATCCTCATGGAGAGGCCTAAGGAGGAGCTGACTGCTTGTCCTAGTGAAGCCAGAGTGTTTCTCATTAACTTCAATTATCTTATGCTTACCTATACATGAATATAAAGCTACCTAGAAGATATGTAAACTGCAGGATCTGGCCCTTGATGAAACAACACTGCTAAAAATCAGATGTAAAAGAATACTTGGTTTGTTTCCTCTATCATTTAACTTTAAATCATTGCTATAGCATGGAATATGTAGAAAAATAACTTTTTGTTATTTCTTCAAATAATATCAATTTGAATGTTCATATGTGCCAATGCAAAGGTATAGATCCAGCAACAGGCAGTCTAACATATCAGAGAACAAGCAGAGTCTGAAAGGGATCTGCAGGTCCCAGTGGTGAAATGGCAGGAACTCTTAAAAGCAGCTGTATTATGACAAGATAAGCTAATATAATTTTTGAAATGATCGAGAACAGAGAGG
This sequence comes from Leptocoma aspasia, assembly GCA_013399835.1. Taxonomy (NCBI): domain Eukaryota; kingdom Metazoa; phylum Chordata; class Aves; order Passeriformes; family Nectariniidae; genus Leptocoma; species Leptocoma aspasia. The sequence continues at coordinate 211,349 of VXAX01007262.1, forward strand.
CAGTTCTTGTCTGTTGATGAGGTCATTTTAGAATAAAATGTTTCTACTACATTTTTTTAAAGATGTTAAAAAACAAGGACAGAAATGGAATAGGAAGAGTCACAAAGCTAAGACTTAATGCCTTAAAGCAAGAAACTTGAGAGACCAAATCGTCTTGGTTTTTCAGGAAAACAACTGAAAAGAGACTGAAAACTGAAACAGAAAAAAAAATCAGAAGAAAGACTTAGAAGGCAGAGAAACTCAGATGATGAACTGGAAGTTTTCATCTAATGTGTTTTTCCATGTTTGGTTATTACAATGGCTATGTACCATGGAGCCATTGACAAAGATAGACAGCTTTTTCCCCCTTTTTTTCTTTTTCTGTCTAAAGTTCTTGCATGACTTGAATCTAATAACATTTGACTGAATAGGAAATCAGAGGTAAGTCAGGAATTTTTCAGCCCTAGAAAAGATAAAAGTGAGTTACAGCTTTAATTGGCCATTGAATTAGCTCATATGAATAATAGCTCATGGTCTTTTCAAGTTCTGTGGCTTAATAAGACTCCCTTTTATTTCTTATCTGAAGATTTACTGGAAGATATTCATTTCTTCTGAACTTAGTGATTACATTCAAGCTTCAGACATGAAAAAATAAATAGCTATGCAAACAAAAAAAACGTAAGTAGCATAAGCTGCTGGGAACACAGGTTTTTTTACCACCTTCTACATGTTTGCTACAGGACAAAAACTGATGGGGCACATTGTGACATGGGATTGCACCAGACAGGCTTTGCAGGGCTGCATATAAAAATAAGAAAAGACAAAAGGGGACAGACATATATGCACCAGACAGCAGAACCATCACTCATGTCACAGAGGTGGAGCTCAGGCAGTACACTGGCTTTTCTAAGCTCACAGCTGAACTAACAAACATAGGAGAAATTTTATGCCATTCAAAAATAAATTCCTATTGAACCCCATATCTACAGTGCCCACAAGCAGACACTAAAAAAAGCCACCTTGTGTACAACAATAATCAAAACAAAAGGTCAGTAAAGGAAACCATTCTTTATTCTGTCGTGAGTTACTAAGCCTGTAACTCCCTACCTTCATAAACTCTTCCTGAAACACCATTTTCCTTGCAAACAGTAGCATTAAAGATGTTTAGTTAATCTCTGACCAGTCACAAGCTGTTAATGCATTGCCAGTATTTTCCATGACACAAATTAAATATCTGCCTTAGTATTATTCATTCCTAGTGCACGTAACCACGCTACTCAGAGGCAGTGACTCTATGGGATATAGTTCAGAGTAAGTTTCCAGAGAGACAGGAACTCAAAAAAAAAAAAAATTCAAAAGTTCCACTACCTTCTACCCTCAGCACAAAGTGCACTCATGAACCCTATACATTTAAAATAGGAGTATTGCCATTAAAGTACTTATCACAAACCTGAAGCTCCATACTATCCAAACAAGTGGCCCTGCCTAGAGACAGAAGGAAGCACATGGGTCATCAGTACACCTCTTAAATCCCCTCCTGGAAATCTACCCAGTGCAAGTGTGATAAAAACTTCCTGTATCTATGTCACAGTCTTTAACTGCTATTTTTGCATACGACCACTATGCTATATTCACCAAACAGTTAATCAATACTTTGGTTTCACCTCATAACTCACTGTGTGGCCTGTGCTTTGTTCACTGCTCATTATTCAATTGCCTTGCGATGCCGAAATATGAATTTACTCCAGAGCTTCTCAATACTGCTCATCATTTCAACATCTGAGTGCTGCACAAATTTAAATTAATTCACAAAAATTCACAGCAGCAAAGGTACTACTGCTGTTTAAAATACAGGCCAAGGAGGCACGAAATAATTAAAGTCAGAGGTATTCACTGATTTTAGATCTTATTTCTGAGGCATTATAGATGTAATTTAAAAGTATTTAAAATATTTCAAATACAGACATTGCAACATCACTCGCAGGTGTGATTGCTGAGGAAATTGGATTTAGGGCTCTAAAAGGGGTCATTAAAAATTAGATAATTAGAAACTATTACATCATTAGAGGTTCCACACAGAACTGGTTTAAGCGTCTATATTAGCACTACATAGGAAAAGTATCTTTTGTGCAACAGTACATTATTACAGTTGCATGACCTTTCTTTCCCCTCCCATTGTTCATTATTGACTTCCCAGCTCAAGCAATAAATGAAGCAGGAGCCACAGGGGCACCACTCATCTCTCCTGCACAGCCCCAGTACATCCCCAGAGCGGGTCCACCCTGCACAGAGACAGAAATCCTGCATAAAAACAGTATGTGATCACCCATGTATAATAAGGGGACCAAATTAAGGTTGCCAAGCAACCACCTCCCCACATTATGCCACAAATCCCTGTTCTTCATCTCTTCAGCAAACACATGCCAGGCCCTGTCTCACAACCCGACTCTCCCCTGTCTGCTTCTGTGACCCTAATTACCCGTTCTCCCAAAGGCTTCTTCATTGCAGTTTCTTTGTCCAGCCAGTGCCCATTTTCTCTCATTATTCCAGTTGTTACCCTGTCTTTCTGTTCTTCATAATTAGCATTTTGTTCATCCCATTTTCCTATTTCACTTACCAGCTCTCAGTCTACTGACATTGCTAAAAAAAACAACAGGCAAGCAACACTAAAAACATCAGATGAAGACAATGAAGTCTGGCAAAGCCATAAGCAAAAACAGTTGTTCAATGAAATTTCCTGTAAACATTTTAATGTACTAAGAGCAAGGCTAGAACTAAAAAAGTTCTCTTACACTTCATTCTCAAAGTGATTTTCTGCTACTGTTTCCTTCTAAGTGTGAATTTCACACTAAGATTTCAGCTAATATCTTCAAAGTCTGTTTTATCTAACCTCAGCATATTTTTACTTTACCATCATCTGTTGTTTTGCATGCTAAACCACCAAGTCAAAATAAATTTTAGTTGTAGAAAGAATAGATTATGTGCCTGGTATCAAGAACGGTATCTTTATTTGACAGCCAACAATATAACACTTATTGTCCTAAAACAAATATATCTATGAATATGCCTGACTACATAGAGAAAAATGGTCTAGAATACACTTGGAGCAGCAAAAGGTCTGTTGGTCTTCTCCAAGGCATCTGAGAAAAAGCCATGATGAAACAGCTGATAACCAGCCAACAGTAACAAGAAATTTAATCAATTCAAAGAAGAGCAAAAGAAAGTTAAAATAGCTCAGTACTTTCTCACAGCAAGCAGTAAAGAAGACAAAGCAAAGTGAATTAGGCACCTTACATCATGATTTTGTTGCTGACTTCATGTAACATGAGGCATTTTTCTGTTTAGAAAATTACAGTCAGGAAAGCAAATCAGAACCATGTCAGGATATACCTCATTTGGATAGGGCACTTGGAGACACTTTACAACTAAGCCTCCTGGTCTTGGAATGACTTGTGATTTGGGTCTGCTGAACATTGACATCAGCACTTCTGTTTTTTCTAGGAAAATTTCACTGTGAACCTCTGAGGTGCAGCAGATGGTGTTGTTCCCCATCAGCCTAATCTAACTCCTTCTGTATCACCTGTTTCTCCCAATTTAAAAGTATAGTTGGATCTGGTATTCCTCCCTTCCTTAACTTTTACTTTAAAGAGGGAATGACCCAATGACTCTAGGGCTGAAAGAATACTTAATATCCCACATCAAAATAAACATAACAGGTCTTGGTAGGACACATGCTCAATATAAACAAAAGAAGATGCTTCTTCACACAGCAGGGAGCTGCTCTGTGGAACAGATTTCCATGAGACACTGTGGATACCATAGGAGGAATAATATCAGTCAAGGGTTATTGAGTATCAAAATTGCATTAATCTCAGGTATTCCTGAGAGCAGTGAGTGGTTGGAATGATCCCTGGGGAAGTTCTTCATGTGCTTTACCTACTGTCAGCCTTCTCCCGGAGCTCCCCTGCAGCTAGTGATGATAAAGAGAAGCTGCTCTACTAGAGGGTAGGTAACTAAATGTGTACAGATTACAGGAAGGCCTCAAAGTGCATATTCTGGGAGCATAACAGGAGCTTGCCCTTTGCTGCTGCTCCTTGGCACGTGCTCGCGGCTGCTCTTCCTACACATTTTCCCATTTCAAAGACAAGCTCATCCCTTTCCAAAAATGAAAAATAAGACTTTACCTGTGAAGAGTGAACAGAAGAAGAAAGAAATTAGGGATAATTTTTTTTTTTTAAAAGCAAGGGAATATGGATGTGGAAGCAAGAAGGCAGGGGAGAGTCAAAGCATTACAAATGTAAGGATTCACATGGAGACATCAGGCTGAGCATCTCTAACAGCACTTCTGTGAGCACACTGAACACATCCAAGGATGTGGGGAGGCTGCCCAGTGGTGGCTAACACAAAGATGGGTCAGGATGAGAAAACCAAAACTGTTCCACAGGCATTGGGATTCCCCTCCAAGCTGCTCTGTCCAAGAGCTGATGATGAGGGGTTCATCCAAGGTGAGAATGTCACTGACTAGAAAATTCTGGTATCTGGTGGGGCCGTGGAAGGCGAGGATATGCAATTTACATGCAATTTATGTGGTTTAATTCCACACAAGCATTCTCAGGGTCTGGTGCACATGCTATCCTCATTCAGAATGATGTAATTGGTTTCCACCTCAATTTGCCCAGTCTTCGCCCACCAGGCCTATGGTTTATGTATTTTTGGCACAGCACAGATCTAGCTGCAACCAAGCCACTCCCATCACGTGGCCTTGCACAGCTCTAGCTCACATCTCATGGACAAGGTTCTTGAGGGAGATCGCATTACGTACAATACTCGTGCTAGCATTAAGCCATTGCTTACAGATTTCTACGAAAATAAAAAAAAAAAAAAAAACCACAAATGCCATAACACCATTATTCAGCTTCCCCATGGTGATCCTGAATGCTGCTGAAAGCAGCACCATGTGCAGTGGTGCAGGAATAAAAGCATGCATGAAACCAGGCAAGCACTAAAGCTGCCTTAGTCCAACATGCGTGTGGAACAAGCAGCAACCAAAATCACTAATGGTGACATTGCTTGCAGCTGGCTTATCAAGCTGCTACCAAGCTTCTTTACAAGATGATTTTTAGGTAGGCTATGCTCAGCAAAAAAAGCACAATTTCAGAAGAGGAGAAATGCTAATGGGAACGTAACAGTACTCTACTGTGTCATTCGTCACAGCACGAATATTACACAGGGAAATGAAAGGATAAGAAAGATACAATTCAAGAAGGAAATGGTCACCATGCTTCAGATACAAGACAGTCATGCATACATATATATCTCTGCCCTTTCTTTCTCCCTGTGTTTTCAGTACACAGCTAATCTTTTCATCTGCTTGGTATATTTATACAGTTCTACAAAAAATTTCAGAAAAAGTTACCAAAAAATCCCAAATGTTACAAAGATTATGAAAATCGCACATGCATATATTTGGAGTCTTCTCTCTCTAAATTTCACATTAAAATATGCTTGCTTATCTGCTTACTGAAACACAAACTGTGCTAACACCTTCTAATCTGTGGTTAACCTGCTGTGAAGAGTAAGGCAAAACAAAAGATTTTTTCACCCATGGTAGGAAAATATTCTGGCAAACATTCCTTCAAGAAAATCTTTATTGTACCCATGCTTTCAAGGACACAGAGGATTGTGTCAAGGTTCTTTTTTATGAGAACAAAATGAAAATAAAATATCAAATAGTGCTCAAAAAGGGAGTACCATCCATCTTGTTACATATGTAGAGAGACAAAATAGCATATGATATATAGAGTGTATATCTAAAACTCTATCATTATATAAATGCATTGGAAGAGTAATTAAGGTTGTATAGGCACAATCCTTCTTTGAAGTCTTCATCGTTTTGGAGACTTCATCGTACAGTCTGAACAATATATTTTATCGTAAATTTTGGTGAGGACATTAAACTAACAGATGTAAACAAGCTAATAATGAACTAATTACTAACTAATTTTCTAAAAATTCATAGACACAAAGAGAAATCATTCTTGAAGGCCTAAAAAAGGAGTAGAAGTGAACAAATAGGAAAAAAATCAGCTCCTCTAAATAAGGTCCATTACATTTCCTAATTACAAAGGCTAAGTGTAAACAATTATCCCAAAATTCAGTAGGAAAAAAGCTGACTTTTCAGGTTACTTAAGAAAATTAAACAAGGTGGCAAAGCCTCCCAGCCTATGCAGCGGAAACACATAGCACAGGCAGAGAAAAAGAGATTCATGACCTATTCCCATCTCTGTGATTCACATTTCAGTGCCAATGCAGTTCATTTACTTAGCAGCAATTGTCTGCAAAGTGCTATGAAAACATTTTTCCTTCCAGTACCACCTTCCCTTCTCCCTTGTCTGCAATGGGGTAAAGAGTAAAATCTTTCCTAACAAATGGAGAAAAGAACAAATGGGGAAAATGAACAAAAGGTTTTCAATGATCTGGCCACGGCCAGATAAATGTCCAACAAAAAAGGGGTGAAAGCCACAGTTACACCCCACTGCTAATTAGAAGCAATTCAGGGGTGTTTTGCTCAGTAGCACATCCTTACAGGCTCTACCGCCATAGACCTGGAGGTAGGCTGGCCTGCAAACGCATTTTAATGTCAATCAAGAAAAGGCACAAACTGTGAAAGAAAATAAGTCCTAGCCCTGCTAGGACATGCTGGAGTTTAATTCATGCTCCCATGAAATTTATGTGAAACAAAACATCAAAAAGTGGCAGTCAGTGGAACAGAAATGATGTATGAGGTGTCTGATAACTGCTCCTGCACGTGTCAAGATTTGACATGACAGTGACTGCCAAGCAATTTCTTGCACCGCTTTCTCGGCGCTCCCCGCCCCAGGAGCCCAGGAACTGCTTCCTGGAGAAGACCCGCAATGCCATCGTCGGCGTCTCACGTCCCCCAGGCCTGACAATCCACGCCGGCTCCCTCGAAAAGGACTGCGGGGAGTCCCGGTCCCGGCCTGGAGCACCCGGTTATCGGGCAGAGGCGCCGCTCCCGGCGGCGAAGGGAGCGGGGAAGCGCTGCTGCCACTGCGGCGGCAGCAGGGAAGCGGGAAGCGAGGTCCCTCCCGCAAGGGCAGGGGAACCTTCCCACTCTGCCGGCCGCCCGTGCGGGTGCTTTAGCTCAGAGAACAGGAAAATCAACTAAATAGAAGAGACAGACGCCAGGGCGGGTTCGCTGTCTACTGGGCGTGCCGGGCGGGGGATGGGGAGCCGAGCAGAGATGCTCTGTGCCAGCGCAGCCTCGGCGTCACGTCCCTCCCCGGGCAGCTGAGCCCAGCCGAGCCAAGCCCAGCCGAGCGCCGGTGCCGCCCCGTGCCGGGCAGGCGTCAGGGCGATGGGGAGCGGCGGGGCCGGCGGCGGGGCCGGCAGCGAGACCGGGGGGCCGGGGCCAGCCGCACCTATCCCTGCCTGCCCCTCCTCGTCCGTCACTGCCGCCCGGCCTGCCTCCCGCCCCCCGTCCGACCCCACCTTGCCTGCCCGTCCCCCATCCCGCCCACCGGCCCCGCCCGGGCTGCAGCGGCCCCGGGAGCGCCGCCACCTCCAGCACCACGGAGAGCGCCCGGGCACGCCCGGCCCGCCCCGGCCGCGGAGGGACCGTCCCTGCCCGGGCGCTGGAGGCTCGGCGGGTTCCTGGGCTGGGGCGAGGCCGCCCTTGTATGCGTAGCACTGCGCCGTTGCTCACCATTTCCTCTCGGGAATAAGCTCCTCTCACTACAGACATCCAGTCGCAATCCTGTCCCTTGCTCACCAACGCCCCTACGCAGCCACAGAACCGAAGGCCCAGAAGTGAAACGCCCTCGAAAACCACCGGGTCCCGGGGCCGCCTTCCTGCTTTCCCCGCGGGCAGGGCCTCTCAAGAGGGTGGATCGGCCTTGCATCCCGATATACCTCTCCTCATCCCCTCTGCCCGCACCTCGGCAGGGAGCCATGACGGCGTCTGCCCCGCCTCAGCCCATGCTGGTGTCTGTGCACGGGGATGTTTCTCTCCCCAGCCTCACTTCTAGACTTTACTATTCTTATTTAAAGAAAAAGCTAGTTTAGTTTTTAGTGTCGTCATTAGTGTCTCAGAAGAGAAAGCTAGCCTTGTGCTCATGCTCCAGGTGATGCTTCATTCTAAGATTCTCTTCACTGACTTCAAGGAAGCTTGAGAAGCATAATTGTTCTAGGGAAGCACACAGAGAGTGAGAGCATCACAGTTAGCAATGGCATGCAGCGTGGGCTGTGCAGCTGCAAACAGCCCCACGCAAGGAAGAACAACGGTGCCAAAGCCCTGCTTTTCCCACCCACCCACCACCATGAAACACATCTACAAGTAGTGTCCTCCAAATTGCAAATTGAAAATTTGCCCAGTGCCCTGTCTGTCTGGAAGCAATGTGGGAGTCAGGTGTCCCTGAAAGCTCTTAACAATAAGGCTGGTTATCCCCTGAGAGAGGCAAATGAGCTCCAGCTGGACAGAGAGATGAGAAGGTAAAGGTGGAGCATCCTTCCCTTTGTACCAAGGTCTTGGGTCCTCTAGGCCAGCAACTGCTTTCAGGCCTACGAGGTGTACAAACAGGTTCCATCACTGCCATGTTTCTAGCAATGTTCCAATTAACCTCCACCACATTTGTTTAGTGGCTGCCAGTCATGTCACTGGCTTTCCTCTTGCCAGGGATAAAGAATTCTTAAAATTAGTGTAGGGAATCCTTAGAACCTGTCCATCCCCTTTCATGCAATGATCATATCAGATCATATCCTCCACACTTTATCAAGGGACTCAAGCTCACATCTTCCCAGTGACTCTTACCATAGTGCATCAGGGAAGTAGTTACTGACTTCTGTCCACACTTATCCTGTTCTGGGACTTTCAGAGCCCTTTGAGAGTGTAAGTAGGTACAGCTGCCATTTCCCAAGGTTAAGAAAAGTTTGACATAACCAAGGTTAGGTCTGGGGACAGTAAAACAGGAACTAAAATGCAGAAACATTCAGTATAAAACAATTGTATAGGATATCTGTGTACCCTTGCAGGAGGCAAAAATAATCTGAGGAGCTGTTTTACTGAAATGGTCTAGGAAATCCCTTGCAATGGTCCCTCTTCTTGTTGTATCTTTGGGATGAAATATGTTAAAATGAATTTGTGCATCTTTTACAGGTAGCAACACCAGAGCCTTCAACACCAATAGGCTTTTTTCATGTAAGACATAAAACATTTGACATGGAATGTACTATTAACACCAGACCGAGGGGGGAGAAGCATCCAAGGACTGATTTCCATTTCAAACTGCATTCTGGCACTTTGTACTCCAGCACCATTGGTGGATCAATATTTAATGCCCGGAGATTCTGGCTCTGCAGGAGTCATGTCAGGGGACCTCTCGAGCCAATCTGCTTGGATCGAGGAGTGATAATTATTCATGGGCTCCTGCCTCTTGCTCCTTCTCTTGCACAGCCCCACTCTGCTGACTCAGTGCCTTATTCAGTCTTCTCTCCCTCTCTCCACTGCTGTAGCTGGACCCCTTTGCCTTCACCGCCTCTGAGAGCTGCACATCCCAGCATGGCTAAAACAGCAATGGGTAAGAAAACGCCTCTCTTTTCCTTCAGCCAGTACTACGGCCACTGTCTCCTAGGTCTGCTACCTACATTGGGTGTTCTTCTCGCTGTCTCAAAAGTTTAGGGGGAAAAAATCAAGAGAACAC